>CM068367.1:90438791-90667343 GCA_034769895.1 Magicicada septendecula
AAGAGTAGTTGATTCTGTTTTAATGTACGGCAGTTATCGTTCGTCTTAAAAAAAATTACCCTTGTTAAAACATAAAATGTTGCAAGTAAACTACCCTATTCCCTTAACCGATCTTCAACAAAACCAACAGGTCTTGAGAACTCTACAATTCAGGGCTGTATGCAAAATATTATATGATTCTGTTTGAATTTGCGGCTGTTATCGTTTGCTATAGAAAAAAATTACCCTTGATAAAAAACCGTTGGAGGTAAACTACCCCTTTCCCTTAACCGATCTTCACCAAAAACTATAGGTCTTGAGAAATCTACAATTCAGGGCTGTATGCAAAATATTATATGATTCTGTTTGAATTTGCAGCTGTTATCGTTTGCCATACAAAATACCCTTGATAAAACAAAAAACGTGGCAGGTAAACTACCCCTTTCCCTTAACCGATCTTCACCAAAAACAATAGGTCTTTAGTACTCAACAAGTCAGGCCTGTATGCAAAAACGTATTTGATTCTGTTTGAATTTGCGGCTCTTATCGTTTGCCATAGAAAATACCCTTTTAAAACATAAAACGTTGCAGGTAAACTACCCCTTTCCCTTAACCGATCTTCACCAAAAACAACAGGTCTTGAGAACTCTACAATTCAGGGCAGTATGCAAAAAATTATTCGATTATGTTTGAATTTGCGGCTGTTATCGTTTGCCATAGAAAATACCCTTGTTAAAACATAAAACGTTGCTGGTACATAAACGTTGCTGTTATCGTTTGCCATAGAAAATACCCTTGTTAAAACATAAAACGTTGCTGGAACATAAAACCCCTTTCCCTTAACCGATCTTTACCAAAATCAACAGATCTTGAGAACTCTACAATTCAGGGCTGTATGCGAAACATTATTTGATTCTGTTTGAATTTGCGGCTGTTATCATTTGCCAAACAAAGAAAATTACCCTTGATAAAAAAAAACCGTTGCTGGTAAACTACCCCTTTCCCTCAACCGATCTTCACCAAAAACAATAGGTCGTGAGTACTCTACAAATCAGCGCTGTATGCAAAAAATTATTTGATTCTGTTTGTATTTGCGAGGTTATCGTTTGCCATAGAAAAAAATCTACAGACACACAGACAGACACACACACACAGACACTTTTCGAAAAACGACTTTTGTTCATGTTTTGAGTGTAGTACAATCAGAATCTGCAATAATCTCGAACACGGCTTTTTTTGCCATCACCATACTTCCATTTCCTTAAGGAACATGGAAGTAAAATGACTTTTTTTCATGGTTTGAGTGTAGTACAATCAGAATCTGCAATAATCTCGAACACGATTTTTTTTGCCATCACCATACTTCCATTTCCTTAAGGAACATGGAAGTAAAAAGCTGAATTTTTGTTTAGATGGAGCACTAGTCTGAAGTGAAATCTCTATCCTAGAGAACCAGAATTTGATATCAAAAGTTATCCACACTAGAGGGTTGTCCTCAGGTATTGTGATTAGTTATATTCAGAGTTGTAGACTTTTTTCATTACAGATAGGGAATTCTGCCCACGTCTGCTTTCATACTGTTCCTAAAATCTGGGTTGCCACTTCCATCTATTTTGTCAAACTGAAGATCCTTTTGTCCACTGTTGTAGTCATTGTGAGCTTTCCTTGATACCCTGAGAATAGACCTTTGATTGGTGCTAGAATGGTATATAGTTGTCTAAGGAAGTGTTGCATTTTCCAGATTGCAAGTGGATTAACATCAGTTTCTTAAGGTACTGTGTATGCAGCATAAGGAAGCACATGGTCCCTGTTACATGAATTGGGATACATATTGTAGCGTGACAGATGTATGCATAATATTGAATGGCAATTGATCATTAGAATAATGAAGTTATAATATTTAAATTTGGAAGAAAGCATTAAGTTTAATATAAATAGATTAATTCATAGCAACTGTGGAAAGAAATCATTATTATAAAGAAAATACAAGTTCAAATAAAAGGAGTTACTAGTGATGAGTCATCCAAGACCAGTCTCATAACCAAAGGTTTTGAGAGGTATAACCCAGGAAGGTAAAAAAGTAAATAACCAAGCAGTACAGAATATGACCAAACCCACAACGAGGGAGAATAAATAGAATAGAAACCCTAAAATAAGCCAAGATCAACCAATACAGGTGGTGTATTTCTGAAATAAAGAAGAAGATGGAGAAGATACCAGTCCCAGAAGGCAGGAGAAAAGAAGACTGATGAAAGAAGAAGAAGGCAGCATCCTGAAGAAGATGTCATGCTCTTATAAAAGACACCCAAATACCTATATCCCCAAAATAAATATTTAAAAATAAAAGTATAACGAATTGAAAACCACATGTATACAAATTTAAGAGAGAGAAGTGTATAAAGTAAAAGTTGCCTGTGAACTAAGATGAAACAATAATATAGTACCCATGGAACAAATCTCCATTGAAAAAACGCTAACCAATTTATTATGTTGATAAGACTATACGACCATTTAGCATTAACATAATATATAAGTGCAAAGTGAACCAGTGATAGTTTTGGGTATTATAAAAAATGAACCTTGTGTTTCATTCTTGGCAATCACAAACATTGAATGCAATGAAATATGCATTTTTCAATGACTTGAAATGTGTACTGTGACAATATGTTGTTCATAAGACGTGAATCTGTTTAAAATAACATTTTGTTTTACATGAAAAAAGAAAAACAGATTTCATAATACTTTTTGAACAATTCATACTATTTATTTATTAATGACAGGGTACAATTCCCCAAAGACAATGTATAAAAGACGGTATAAAAACTGTAGAATCCTACTTATAATAATAGTTAGAAATAAGAATATAAATATAAGGTTTTTATGTATATAGTACAAGAATGTTTAAAAATGTTTTAGATATAAGGCCATTTGTTTGGGTCTGATACAACTAACATCAGAACTATAAAAATAGTTACTACTTGTAAATAGTCGAGAGTAATTAAGATGTTAGTAAAAAACCTTTTTTGTAAGCCATATTTCCATGTTTAGAAATAAGGATTTTGTTGCAAAATGTCTGACTTGAAGACAACCATTTATTTAAAAAAATATTCTTTATTTTGTTTAACTATTATTTGTATTGTAACCAATACTAATTGTTTTTGTGTAATTTGAAAACATGTTTAATTTATAATACTATATGTAAAAGTCAGAGAGGGTATCACATATCATATATTGTTTGTAAAATATTTTGTAAGAAAAATTGTAAAAAAATCATAGGCCAAAAGAATGGAAACCAAACTTCATCAAAACAGAGAAATTGCTCATTTAAATGCAAATAAACAAAAGGGGTTTAGACAAAATAAACTTGAGATCATGCCATATAATTGCACATACCATTTAGAGAGATTTTAATAAATTATATTCAGAATTATAAATAAAAATGAAAATGACTAAACTCAGAAATTTGGACATGGGAGTCATATATTTCAGAATAATGTTTCAGAATACAACTAATTCAATTAATTACCAGAAAATAAGGGAATATGAACCTTTTAATACAATATAGGATTATTAATATTAAATATAACTGATAAAATGGCTGAATTTATATAATGACAGGAAGTAAATTTTGATGTTTTGATTTTTCAGAGTATACCAAACTGAAAGTAAAATTACTATTTTTTGGACAGAAAACACTATAAAACGGCATTATTTAATCTGAATATAACCAGAATGAACTGAAAGATTAATTTAAATAACATCTAGTGAATAAAATTGACAAATAACCAAACTTTAGGCAATCATATAGTGAAAGTTTAAAGTGTGCACAGGATGTGAAAATATATTTGAACAATGTTAAGAATAATATTATATGGGCTAAGAGTTTAATTGAAACTGGAGGAAACAGTTAGTTAATTATTGGTATTTGAACGGTTAACATGACAAACGTTTTGTAACGTGCCTAACCTAACTTATAATAGTCATATAAAGCGAGTGTATAGTACGTTATTGTGAAATCGCGAGTGACTTGTAAAATACTTCTAAAACTCTCATATTATAACAGAAACAATCAAGAAACACTCCATAACACAGAACAATACATATCTACTCCGAAAAACACCACAAAACACTAGAAAACTGTATAATACATTAACCCAAATTAGTGACGGAATCGGGGAAAGTGTTTGAACTAATAATTACACGGATACACTAAATACAACTCAGAAACAGTACACTAGGCACTACACAACATTTAACAAGAGATTCGCAGACACCAGAACAGGAATACTACAGGAAAATCTTTTATTTGGAACGTCGAATATACGAATGACATCTTACTAACTTCACGGCAGCCATTTGCAATATTGGTCGTCTTCGCCACGGCAACGCCTCCTAGTTCAACCCAGCTGTTTGGTGAAAACAATTATTTTATTTTCAAATTATTATTCAATGTTTGTGTTTAGTAATAATTATTAATTTGTTGTAACGTTATACTTTTTAAATATTGGCCCGATTTCTCTGACTTTGATAATAATTGGCTGTTTAAAGAACCCTGTATAATTTTTATATAACATACTTTGTAACTTTTTCGATATCCTGAGAGTCGATAATAATCGATAAGAGTCAAATTGCTATTAATTAATAAAACATTAATATTCTTCAACACTAAATAGTTCTTCATTTCATAAATATTACTAGTTATCATTAATATAATTATAATTAATAATCTGTCAGGACTTTACCACCTATAAGTGAAGATAACCTAAAAAATAAAAAGGTAAACAAGTATCGATTGGTTTGAAGACAATCTTATGAGTGGTGATAGTTTATTTAAAATATACTAAAACTTTAATAAAAATTTTCAGAAGAGCATTACACCTTTTAAAACTTCACAGCCCTATATTAATTAATTGATTATAATTAATTAATTAATAAAATTAAATTTTTTTTTTTAATTATTTTTTTTTATAAACATAATTTTTTTTTTAAATTTTCTTCAAAACAATAAATTTTGTTTTGAAACTTTCGGTGAAGCTGAACATATATTTCTTCATCAACTTTACGCTACTCGACCGGTCTTGCTACCATTGAGACTCGACCAGCTGGGAAACTTAAGGAAGTGTTTCAGGCCAGTGAGACGTCGAGAGCCACACCAATTACACACCAATTTAAGAACACACACCGCAATCTTATTTAGATTATTACAAATTGGCGCACAACTTTAGGGGCTTTAATTAGCGATTGGAAGGCCAATACATTCTGCCCAATCACTAGTTGGAGCTAGGCAACAGCTACAAAGCCAGAGAATTTCAAGGGAAAATGCAACGACGTGCAACATCTAAGAAACGGGCGGCGGAGGCCGAGAAAGAAATAGAAGTTGACATGGACAACAAGGAGGCGACGCCAGTAGAGGCGGAAGAGGTATTACCACCGGTGTTGTCCAAACAAACTGAACAACCGGAGATGCCTACTCAGACAGGGGAAATCAGTGTCCGGAAGGAACGGTTAGAACAACCAGGGGAACCCTCACTAACCGAGAACACTGCGACAACCGGAGATGTGAAGTTCCAGGAAACATTGATGAGAATGATGATGGAGATGAAAAAGCAAATGGACGAAAATAATAAGAAATTGGATTCTACGAAGGAAGACTTGAGTAAGAAAATGGGGAGTGATAACCAGTCTTTAAAGGAAGATCTGGGAAATAAAATCGAAAGCACAAATAATAAGATGGAAGAGAAGATGGAAGAAAACAGCAAGAAGATGGAAGAGAAGATGGAAGAAAATAGCAAGAAGATGGAAGAAAAGATGGAAGAATTGAAGAAGGATAATCAATCCACAAAAGAAGAGTTGACGGGGATGAACCAGAACATAGAAGATTTGAAGGAAGATAACAAGAAGATGGAAGAAGAGATGGGGAAGAAGTTAGAAGAATTGAAGGGAGACAACCAGTCGTTCAAAGAAGAATTCAAAGTGACTAAAGAAGAATTGATTAATAAAATTGAGAATACTAATCAGAAAATCGATGAAACCAGGAAGAAGATAGAGAAGAACAACCGACAATTGAAGGAAGAGTTGAAGGAAGACAACAGGAAGTTGGAAGAAAAGATGGGGGGGAAATTGGAAGAATTGAGAGAGGACAATCAAATTCTAAGAGAAGAGTTAAGGGAGGTAAATCAGGAGAATTTGGACAAACTGGACGAAAGGATGGAATTGTTGTGAGAAGAACTGAATAAAGAAATCACTGTTAACAAAAAAGCGATGAATAAGAAGATTTAAGATAGATAGAGTTAATAAATTATTGGAAGAAAATATAATGGTCAATCGACAGATTCGAGAGATTGATGGAAAGTGTAACCAGACCGAAAAGGAGGTCCATGAGTTTAAAGAAGTGGTGAACATCAAGTTCACAAATATTGAAGAACATAGTCGTAGGAAGGTAGAAGAACAGAGGAAGGAAAATCAAGAAGAATTCGGAAAAGTACGCAACCAGGTCACAGAACGATGTAATGATATACAAGAGACCATGGCCAGTATCACCGGACAGGTGCGACAAAGCCGAGAGGAGATGGAAGCAATAAGAAACAGACCAACTCATTTCACCGGATTGCCTGTCAACGAAAGCCGAGAGTGGCTCAACTTCCGGCAATACAAACGCAAGCCGATGGAGTTCCTGGCTAGGGTAGAAGAATATTTGACCAAGCATAAAATTACCCAATGGAGCCATAGCAGGGAGATATTCGACGAGTCTTTCCGAGACATAACAGATAATTGGTGGATGGCCAACCGGAGTGAAATTTCCGACTACCAACAGTTCCGGAAAATGTTTAAGACAAAATACTGGTCTGAGACCACCCAGAACTTGATCCGTGACAATATTTGTAATGGAAGATACAGGTCACAATTAGGTAGCAGTATGACGGCATATTTCTTGGGGAAGGTGTGTATGGCAAAACACCTTGAGCCAGCAATCCCAGAAGAATGTTTAGTGAACAAGATATCGTATCACTATGATGAGGACATTATCAGGGCCCGGAGAGGTAGCCAGATCAAGACGATCCAGGGAATGACCGAGTTATTGGAGGGATACGAGAACGAAGAGTATTATCGGCAGAGCAGAAAGAGAAATGAGAGACCAGAAGTAAGGCCGACTACCTACCCCAATAACGGCAATAACCATACAAGTAACTGGAACCAGCCCAGTAATTACGACGGCCCTAACAACCAGCCGCGTAATAACCAGTTTAACGGTAATTTTAACGGCGTGAGGAATAACAACCCCTACCCAAATAATAGAAACAATTTTTATCAACAAAATAATAATCTCCCATACAGTCAGAGAAATCCATATCCCAACAATAATGGTGACAGACCTTACCCACCTAACCGAAATTACTATAATAATAATTTTAGTAATAACAGTAATAGCAATAGTAATAACCGAGTGTCGCGTCCTAGGGTAAATTTTATAAGAGCAGAAGATCGCGGACCCAGGAGATATTATCAACCGAGGAGGAGCAGCTTCCACGGCGCCGACCGAAGATGGAGGAGTGCGGAACGAGACGGCCCAAGACACGAACAGGGAAGACGAAGTACCAGCCTGGAAGATCTTGGCAGACAACCGAACAGGGCGTTAAACATCAACCAGGGTACAGAACGTCAGGAAACAAACCAGAGTTTCCCGAACGATGCCTCGGTCAACAATAACTTAAACAATGACCAAAATACTTTAAACGAGAGGAGGCAGTAATCAACAACGATGACCCGTTACTGCTTATACTTCCTGGGTTAGAAAAGGATGATTTGCAACAAGCAAACAATAATAAGAATATCACTATCATAAGTAACCATTATCTGAAAGACATACGAACTGAACTTTTGGAAGAGAACGAGAAGAGTCTCAGCAACAGTAATAATGAGATAATTTATATAACAGCGGAGGTGGAAGGAGTTCCCACTAAAATAATGATAGACACAGGAGCTAATATTTCAATAATAAACTCCAATGAGTTGGAGAGAATACAATGTACATGTGTAAAAACTTTGCCAATGTTACCAGTCAACAACATTGTGTTGGTAGGTGCAACTGGCCGCCAGAATAAAACCATTAGGAAGCAAGTTTCCTTAAGTGTCGTTAGCCATGATATAGCTTTAGACATGGAATTTTTAATCGCCACCGGATTACCATTTGACATCTTAGTTTATTTTCTATTTTAATACATTTAATATATTTTAGGTATATATTAAGAAAATTAAATTAATAAAAATATTTTTATTAAAATGATTAAATTAGTAAATTATGATAAGTTGTATTTAAGAACTAGGCAAATATAATTTTCACCTGTTTACCAAATACATGTCCTTTAGAAAAATATTAAAGGTCTATTCTGCCCAATGATATTTTAATGGCCGCGGTAAGTTGACCGTGCAAAGGTAGCATAATAATTAGTCTTTTAATTGAAGGCTTGTATGAATGAATGGATAAAAAATTTTCTTTTTTAATTAAAATAGATTGAATTTAGAGTTTAAGTAAAAAATCTTAGATAAATAAGTGGGACGAGAAGACCCTATAGAATTTTAAATAAATTTGTTTTACTAGAATTTAGAATTAACAACTGAAAAAATTATTTTATTTTTTGTTGGGGTGACATTATAATAAATAAAACTTTAAATGAACTTTTCATAAATTAATGTTTAATTGATCCAATTTTTTTGATTATAAGATTAAATTACCTTAGGGATAACAGCGTTATTAATTTGGAGAGTTCATATCGATAAATTAGATTGCGACCTCGATGTTGGATTAAGAAAAGAGTTTAGAGCAAAATCTAAATATTCTGGGTCTGTTCGACCTTTAATTTCTTACATGATCTGAGTTCAAATCGGCGTGAGCCAGGTTGGTTTCTATCTACTAATATATTTTTGATATTAGTACGAAAGGACCATGTCAAATAATTTAATTTATTCTATTTTAGCAAAAAGTGCATTAAATTTAGAATTTAATTATGTAATAATATTACATGTAGAAAATGTTTATAATTACTATTTTAATTACTGCTTTGTTTATTTTGATTGGTGTTGCATTTTTAACTTTGATGGAGCGTAAGATTTTAAGATATATTCAAATTCGTAAGGGTCCAAATAAAGTAGGATTTATTGGTATTTTACAACCATTTTCAGATGCTATTAAGTTATTCTTAAAAGAGAGAAATATACCAATGTTATCCAATTATTTAATTTATATAATGAGACCTGTGTTAGGCTTATTTAATTCTTTACTATTGTGAGTCATTTATCCATACTTAATCAATTGTGTTTCGTTCAATATGGGTATAATATTTTTTTTTTTTGTACAAGAATAGGGGTTTATAGTTTAATGATTACAGGCTGATCATCAAATTCTAATTACGCTATATTGGGTTGTATTCGATCAATTGCTCAAACTATTTCATATGAAGTCAGTCTCGTATTAATTATTTTGTGCCCTATTGTAATAATTGAGAGTTTTAATTTAATTGAATTTTATTTTTTTCAACAATTTATATGATTAGTATTTCTGTTTTTTCCTTTGAGAATTTGTTGAATTTCATCATCAATAGCTGAAACTAATCGATCACCATTTGATTTTTCTGAAGGGGAATCAGAATTAGTTTCTGGATTTAATGTTGAGTATAGAGGTGTAGGATTTGCATTTATTTTTTTAGCTGAATATGCTAGAATTATTTTTATGAGTATAATATTTTGTTTAATATTTCTAGGTAGAAAAATTAATTCTTTAGTTTTTCCTATTCAACTAACATTAATTTCATTTTTATTTATTTGAGTTCGAGGTACTTTACCTCGTTATCGTTATGATAAATTAATATATTTAGCATGAAAATCATATTTACCAGTAAGTTTAAATTTATTGATTTTTTTTTCATGATTAAATCTATTATTTAATTCATTAAAAATTGTCTTACTATTAAGTTAATAGAACTTAATTTTCTTTTCTTTACTTTCAAAGTAAATGCTTTATTTATAAGCTAATTAACTATTTAATTAATTTATCTCAAAAAGATTTAATTATGGGGTCTAAAACAAAATATATAAAATAAATTGTTGTTAAAAGTATCCCGATCTTGATATATGGGTATTCAACAGGACAAGCTCCAATCCAAGTTAATAAAACTAAAACAATGAACAAGTATCAAAATAAAATTTGATTAATAGGGTAATTTAATAGTCCTATAAATTTTGAATTGTTTATGAAGGGAACAAAAATTAAAATAAAAATTGATATAAATAATGCAATTACTCCTCCTAATTTATTAGGAATAGATCGTAGGATTGCATATGAAAATAAGAAGTATCATTCTGGTTGAATATGTTTTGGAGTAACTAATGGGTTTGCTGGAGTAAAATTATCAGGGTCACTTAATTTATATGGTTCAAGTATCATATAACAAAAAAAAAGAATTAAAATTAATAAAAATCCTAGCATATCTTTAATAGAAAAATAAGGATGGAATGGAATTTTATCATTATTTGAATTAATTCCAAGTGGATTGTTTGACCCCATAACATGCAAGAAAATAAGGTGTACAATTGTTAATGCTAAAACAACAAATGGTATAATAAAATGGAAAGAATAAAATCGAGTTAATGTTGCATTATCAACAGCAAACCCTCCTCAAATTCAATTTACCAAAGTTGTCCCAAGATATGGAATTGCTGACAATAAATTTGTAATGACTGTTGCTCCTCAAAATGATATTTGTCCTCATGGAAGAACATAACCTATAAAAGCAGTAGCTATTAAAGTTAATAAAATGATCACTCCTACAGCTCAAGTTTCAAAATTTTTATATGAACCATAATATAGTCCTCGCCCAACATGTAAATAAACACAAATAAAAAATAATGAAGCTCCATTTGCGTGTGAAATTCGTAATATTCATCCATGATTAATATCACGACAAATATGTCTTAATCTATTAAATGCACTTGCTACATCTGCATTATAGTGTATTGACAAAAATAATCCAGTTAAAATTTGAACAACTAAGCATATTCCTAGCAACGATCCATAATTTCATCAATATGATAAATTCGTAGCTGCCGGTAAATCAATTAGTGAATTATTTATTATTTTAATTAGTGGGTGTGTACGTCGAGTGATGCTTAACATTCGTTAAAATTTTCTCCGTAAAGGAGACAATTTAATTCTAATAATATTCACAACAACAATCAATGTAAATAGAAGATAAATAACTAACATAATAGTTATTATTCCTGACGGAAATATATATAATTTTTTAATTATAAATCTATCAAATAAATTATTCATTTCCAATAATTTATTAACTCTATCTATCTTAAATCTAATAACATTTATAGTTATAATCAAAATTCAAATAATTATGTTTAATATTAATAATTTTATTGAAAAATAAAATTTTTCATTTGAAGCAATTCTTGATATATACATAAATAAAATTAATATTCCTCCAATAAAAACAAGAAATGAGATATAAGAAAAAAAATAGGAATTTATATAAAATATACAAATAATTCTGGTTAGTATTGTTTGTATTAACAAAATAGATCCCATTGATAATGGGTGCTTCATAAAAATAAAATTTATTGATAATAGAATTGTAATTGATATTATAATTTTCATACAGAAGATAATTTAATAAAAATGTAAGCTTTGTGTGCTTAAAATGATTTTTTACTCTCTTCTGAAGTTTTAAAATTATTAATTTATCTTAGATTTACAAGATCTAAATTTTTTTTAAACTATTAAAACAAATGAATCTGTCATTACCTTTATTGTATTTAATTATATTTATATCGGGCATTATCTCATTATGTTTAAATCGAAAACATATCATGATAAGTTTATTAAGATTAGAGTTAATAATTTTAAGATTATTTTGTATATTTTCTGCATTTCTATCAATTGAATTAAATGATATATATATATTAATAGTTTTGCTAACATTTAGTGTTTGTGAAGGAGTTGTAGGATTGTCAAGATTGATTAATATGATTCGATCACATGGTAATGATCAACTATTATCAATATCTTTAAAAACATGTTAAAATTAATTTTATTTTCATTATTTTTAACCCCTTTATTATTTAACATGTGGTTATTAAGAAATATACTAATTCTTTTAGTGCTATTTATCATCTTATTCTTCAGAAAAGATTTAATTATACTAAGATATAATATATATATAGATAATATTTCATATAGATTAATTATTCTTACAATTTGAATTACTTTCTTAATAATTAATTCTAGTCCTTTATATAAATATAATAATATGAATTTATTTTTGTTTATAGTGTTATTATTAATAACATTATTAATTTTATCATTTTGTTCATACAATATTATGATATTTTATATCTTTTTTGAAACTAGTTTAATCCCTACCATAATTATTATCATAGGATGAGGGTATCAACCTGAACGAGTGAATGCTAGATATTATTTATTGTTTTATACTTTATTCGCATCTCTCCCCATATTAGTTTCAATTATATATATGTATAGAAATAATATAACTAATATTATAATGTTAATGAGATCAAATAATAGGTTTATTTACTTGGGGATAACGTTAGCATTCATAATTAAGGTTCCGTTATTTATATGTCATTTTTGATTACCAAAAGCTCATGTCGAAGCACCTGTTTCTGGTTCTATAATTTTGGCTGGAATTCTTTTAAAATTAGGAACTTATGGCTTAATTCGTGTTATATATATTATACCAGTAATATTTATCAATTATAGATTCATCTGGATTTCTATTTCATTAATAGGGGGAATTATGATTAGATTATCTTGTATAATGCAAATTGATATAAAATCTATAATTGCATACTCTTCTGTAGCTCACATAAGATTAGTTATTGGAGGAATTATAACAATAAATATATGAGGTATAGTCGGAGCATATTTCATAATAATTGGACATGGTTTATGTTCATCTGCTTTATTTTGCTTAGCAAATATTTCTTATGAACGTTCGGGAAGACGTAGAATCCTAATTAATAAAGGAATATTAAGATTTATGCCTTCAATAACTCTCATATGATTTTTAATATCTTCTAGAAATATTTCATGTCCTCCAACAATTAGTCTAGCAGGAGAAATTATAATTTTAAATAGATTAATGTCTTGAAATCCATTGCGTATAGTTTTCCTATCTTTTTCTTCATTTTTATCAGCTTGTTATAGTTTATATCTATACTCTCATACCCAACATGGAATAATTTTCTCGGGTTGTTACTCTTTCAATTCTGGGAACGTGCGTGAATTTTTTTTAATTATAATACATTGAATTCCATTAAATTTAATTATTTTGAAATTAACATTGTTAATATAATTCAATTAGTTTAAAATAAAACATTAAATTGTGGATTTAAAAATATAAATTTATATTGGATCATTACTAAAAATAAACTTAATACATATATTTTCTTAATTTTATTGATTTTAAGATTAATAATATTAATTTTATCAATAAATATGATTATTTTTGATTATGCAATTATAATAGAATGACTGATTGTTACAATTAATTCATGTAATATTTGTATAACATTAATTTTTGATTTTATATCAACTTTATTTCTTTCAACTGTTATATTTATTTCATCAATGGTTATATTATATAGACGTATATATATGATAAATGATAAATATATTAATCGATTTATTTATATTATTATAATATTTGTAATGTCAATAGTATTATTAATTATTAGACCTAATATAATAAGTATTCTCATTGGATGAGATGGATTAGGATTAGTATCATATTGTTTAGTTGTTTATTATCAAAATTTAAATTCTAGAAATGCTGGGATATTAACGGCATTAATAAATCGTATTGGAGATGTTATAATCCTTTTATTAATTGCATGAATGATAAATTTTGGATCTTGAAATTTTATATCTTTTATTAATAAGATAATAATGAGTCCAATAATTATACTAGTTATTATTGCAGGATTTACAAAAAGAGCTCAAATTCCTTTTTCTTCATGACTTCCAGCAGCTATGGCTGCTCCAACTCCAGTATCGGCCCTTGTTCACTCATCAACATTAGTTACTGCAGGAGTATATTTAATTATTCGATTCAGAAATTTAATTATATCATTCAATCTAATTCAAGTATTTTTAATGCTATCATTACTAACAATAATTATATCAGGTCTAGCTGCAAATTTTGAATTTGACTTAAAAAAAATTATTGCATTATCAACTTTAAGACAATTAGGAATTATAATATCAATTTTAATATTTGGTTATCCAATATTATCCTTTTTTCATCTTATTATTCATGCTTTATTTAAGGCATCACTTTTTTTATGTGCTGGAGTATTGATTCATAGATTAATGAATAATCAAGATATTCGCATAATGGGCTGTATAAGTTATAATATACCAATAACTAGAACATTCATAAATATTGCAAATTTATCATTATGTGGGATACCCTTTATGAGAGGGTTTTATTCAAAAGATTTAATTATAGAAATAATGTGCTCCAGAAATACTAACTTTTTAATTTTATTATTGATATATGTTGGAATTGGAATAACATCTTTCTATTCTGCCCGATTAACATATTTTTCAATAAGCATAAATTTTAGTTATTATAATTTTAGTTCACAAAACGAGTCACTTAATAGTATATTAAAGAGAATCATGGTTTTATCTATTTATTCAATTTTATCAGGGTCTATATTTAGATGAATCATATTTAATAATCCTGTAAGAATTATTCTCCCCATCGAGGGAAAGATAATAGCAATGGCTCTATCTTTTCTAGGGTTATTAATTGGATATGAGATATCCATGTTTTCATCTATAGTAAAAAAATTTACAAGAGAGTTCATAAATTCCATATGATTTTTAAAACAACTATCAACCTTTCACACTCAATTTCTTATTTTAAAAAATTCACTTATATTTCAAAAATCAATTGATTTGGGATGAGGAGAAAAAATTGGGCCCCAAGGCATGATTGAATTGATAAAATTAATTATAATATTTAATATTAATATAAGAAAAAATAATTTTAAGATTCAAATAATAACATTTATTGCTTGATTTCTAATTATGATATATTTAAATAGCTTAAACATTAGAGCATAATATTGAAGATATTAAGGTAATAAATATTTTTAAATATTTACAAGGTTTTTCCTCTCTTTTCAATGAAAATGAAATGTTTTATAAACTTTATAAATAAGGAAAAAACGGAGTTTAACCGCTTTAAAAGCTAGTTAGCAGCTGCTTTTATTCTTATTTCCTTTTAATTGGAAATTATATGTTCAATAACTTTATTAACAATAAAGTGCCTTATTTTTGGCTTCAATTAATAAACAAAGGAATAAAGATTCTTTTTTTAGGTCGAAACTAAATGTATTTATTACTTCATTGCTTTTAAGAATGGCCAATATGAGCACCTATTGATTGCAATCCAATAATTATAATTAAATACATTCCCGTTAAATTCAATTTAACATACTATTTTTCCATTCATGATATAAGCCTAATATTAAAAATAATAAAAATAACAATATCACTAAATAAATTTCAATAATATTAATAGTTGTTATTACAATAACCATGGGTATAATAATCACTAATTCAACATCAAAAATAAGGAAGATGACTGCAATTATAAAAAAATGTCTTGAAAAAGGAATTCGAGATGACTCAAAAGGATCGAATCCACACTCAAATGGAGATGATTTTTCACGATCAATTATTGATTTAGTTGACACAAAATATAAAAGAGTTATTAAAGTAAATAAAATTAATAATATCATAATACAGTAACTTACAACATTGAAAATTATTCTATTTAAAAATTAATCCTTTTAATTGGAAGTTAAACATACTTATATACTAATAGAATATTTATCTACCCCATCAGTAAATTGATATATATAAAAATAGTCAAACAATATCAACAAAATGTCAATACCAAGCAGCTGCTTCAAAACCAAAATGATGAGTTCTAGAGAAATGAAATTTCAATTGACGTAATAAACAGATTATAATGAACATTCTTCCAATAATAACATGAATCCCATGAAACCCTGTTGATACAAAAAATGTTGATCCGTATACAGAATCTGAAATACAAAACGATGATTCAAAATATTCATATACCTGAAGAATAGTAAAATATATACCTAATATTAAAGTTAATAAAATACCATAAACAGATTCATTATGTTTACTTTCTATTATGGAATGATGAGCTCACGTAATTGTTACTCCAGAACACAATAAAATTATAGTATTCAATAGAGGAATTTGTATTGGGTTAAAAGGCATAATTCCAGAAGGAGGTCAATTTATACCAATTTCTATAACAGGTCTTAATCTTCTATGAAAAAATCCCCAAAAGAAAGAAATAAAAAAGAAAATTTCTGACACAATAAATAAAATTATTCCTAATTTTAAACCTCTCACTACAACTATTGTGTGAAATCCTATAAACGTCCCTTCACGCGAAATGTCACGTCATCATTGAATTATAGTTAAAATTAAAATTAAAAATCCAAAAAATAATAAAATAAAATTTTGTATATGAAATATTATCACTATACCAGAAACAAAAGTCAGAGCCCCGATTGACCCCGTTAGAGGTCATGGTCTACAGTCAACTAAATGATACGGATGATTATTCATTAAGATACTTCTCTATAATACAGAGTTCTTAAAACTGTAAAAACATAAGATTGAATTATACAAACTGCTGATTCAAATAATATCAATAATATCTGAATTAAAATAATTAGATTTATATAAATTTCTAAATTAGTTGATCTATTTCCTAATAATGTTATTAGTAAATGACCAGCAATCATATTTGCTGTTAGACGAACAGCCAAGGACCCCGGTCGAATTAAATTTCTGACAGTTTCAAAACATACTATGAAAGGTATTAAAATTATTGGAGTTCCTATTGGAACTAAATGACAAAACATATGATTTGTATTGTTAACAAATCCAAATAAAATAAAAGTCAATCAAAGAGGAAGAGCTAAACTAAGAGAAAATACTAGATGTCTTGATCTAGTGAAAATATATGGAAACAATCCAAGAAAGTTATTGAATAGAATAAAAATAAATAAAGAACAAAACAATAATGATCTACCAAAAGATCCTGAACTTATTAATAAATTTAATTCAAAACTTATTGTATTTAAAACTTTATTTATAAAAATTACATAACGACTAGGAATATATCATAACCCTATAGGCATGAATAATAATAAAATTAAAGAACTTAATCAATTTAATGAAAATAACCCTGTTGATGGATCAAAAGTTGAAAATAAATTTGTTATCATAATCAGTTATATAAATTATTAAAATTATTAGTCAAATTTATCCTTGGAATTTTCATAAAAGAAAAATAAATAAAAGTTATAATTAAAATAACAATTAATAAAAAAAAGAAAAACAAAAAACATCAATTTATTGGAGATATTTGTGGGATAGAAAAATACCATTCTTAGTTTCTTGAATCTGACAGATTGATGTTTTTATAATAAACTAACTTTTCATCATTAAAAGTAGTCGTTAGTTACTATAAATTGGTTTAAGAGACCATCACTTACTTTCAGTCACTTAATGAATAGCTTATTAATCAATTAATAAAACAATTTATATCAACTCTTTCAATAACAATAGGTATAAATCTATGATTTGCTCCACAAATTTCAGAACATTGTCCAAATGATATACCAGGTCGATTAATAAATATTCTTGCTTGGTTTAATCGACCAGGCACGGCATCCACCTTAATTCTCATAGATGGTATAGCTCATGAATGAATAACATCAAATGATGAAATCAATAATCGAATTTGAGTACTAAAAGGTAAAATCGTTCGATTATCTACTTCTAATAAACGGAACTCTCTAATTAATATTTCATTTTGAGATTTTATATAAGAATCAAATTCAATATTTAAAAAATCTGAATATTCGTATGATCAATATCATTGATGACCAATAATTTTTAAAGTTATTAAAGGTTTATTAATTTCATCCAATAAGTATAATAATCGTAAGGATGGAAATGCAATAAAAATTAATGTTAAAGCTGGTAGAAGTGTTCAAAAAAATTCAATTAACTGTCCCTCTAATGAAAGTCGATTAACAATATTATTAAATATGATAACTGTTATTATATAAGTAACAATTGAAGTGATAATAATTAAAATAGTTAAAGTATGATCATGAAAAAATATTAACTGTTCTATTAATGGTGATATAGCGTCCTGCATATTAATATAAGATCAATTAGAAATTTCTAACAAAAATTATTTATATATGAATCTTAAATTCATCGCACTTCATCTGCCATATTAGAATTGAACTAATAATGGAATCTCACTATATGAGTGCTCAGACGGAGGAAGTTTATGTAACCATTCAATAGAAGAATTTATATTAATTGAATATAAAATCAACCGACGTGAAATAAATCTTTCTCAAATAATAAACAATAAAAATAAAATTCCAATAAATGAAATTCTTCTTCCAATAGAAGATAAAATGTTTCATGATATAAATGCATCAGGATAATCTGAATATCGACGTGGCATACCTCTCAATCCTAAAAAATGTTGGGGAAAAAAGGTTAAATTTACCCCGATAAACATAATCAAAAAATGAATTTTTAATCAATTAGAATTTAAAGATAATCCAGTAAATAAAGGATATCAATGAATAAATCTTCCTAAAATTGCAAATACTGCACCTATTGATAACACATAATGAAAATGGGCTACAACATAATATGTATCATGTAATACAATATCAATTGATGAATTAGCTAAAATCACCCCAGTCAATCCACCAATAGTAAAAAGAAAAACAAAACCTACTGCTCATAAAATTGAAGGTCTTATCTTGATTTTAACTCCTCTTAGAGAGTTGCTAATCATCTAAAAACTTTAATTCCAGTTGGAACAGCAATAATTATTGTAGCAGAAGTAAAATAAGCCCGTGTATCAACATCCATACCAACTGTAAATATATGATGTGCTCAAACAACAAATCCTAAAATACCAATTGATATTATAGCATAAATTATTCCTAGTGATCCAAAAGATTCAATTTTTCCTCTTTCTTGAGTGATAATGTGAGAAATTAGTCCAAATCCAGGCAAAATTAAAATATATACTTCAGGATGTCCAAAAAATCAAAATAAATGTTGGTATAAAATTGGATCTCCTCCACCTGAAGGATCAAAAAAAGAAGTATTCAAATTTCGATCAGTTAATAATATTGTAATTGCACCAGCTAAAACTGGTAATGAAAGCAATAATAAAAAAGCAGTAATTAATACTGCCCACACAAATAAAGGTAGCCGATCCATGTATATTCCCACTGATCGTATATTAAAAATTGTTCTAATAAAATTAACTGCACCTAGGATTGAGCTAGCTCCAGCCAAATGTAAAGAAAAAATAGTTAAATCAACACAAGATCCTGAGTGTGCAACGCCTCTTGACAACGGAGGATAAACTGTCCAACCAGTACCTGCACCTCTATCAACTATTCTACCAATTAATAATAATGTCAATGAGGGTGGTAATAATCAAAAACTTATATTATTTATTCGAGGGAAAGCCATATCAGGAGCACCAATTATCAAAGGAACCAATCAATTCCCAAATCCTCCAATCATAACTGGCATCACTATAAAAAAAATTATAACGAAAGCATGAGCAGTAACAATCACATTATAAATTTGATCATCTCCAATAAAAGATCCAGGAATGCCTAATTCAACACGAATAAGAACTCTTAAAGTTGTACCTACTATTCCCGATCAAATCCCAAAAATGAAATATAATGTTCCAATGTCTTTATGATTAGTTGAGAAAAATCACTTATTCATAACTAATCATTGATTTATTCCCAATTGAGATGACTGAATTAGGTAATAAACTGTAAATTTATTTATGGATATACTTTCCTCTCAATAATCTAATCTAATCTTTCTTCCCTATTCTCTTATTTTTTTTCTTCAATCTAGTCTTATATTTAATAATAATATTAAATTGCAAATTTAAAGGTGATTAAAATAAATCTAAGGCTTACAAGAAATTATATTTTTAACTTTGAAGGATAATAGTTTTATTAACTTAAAACCTTACTAATTCATAACATTAAATAAGGTTACAACTATAAATCCAATCAATAAAGAATTTACTATAAATAATGTATTATATTCTTCGATATTCTTCGTAGATATTCGGCAGTAATCGATCTTAATTTAAATAAAGTATCACTTTTCCCAGACGGAGTAACATGGACCGCAGATCTGGTAGGAGGCACAACTATACTTCCTAGCCCAATACATCAACAACTTCGAAAAATTAATATTATAAGAAACAGCCCTCTTTCTAAACCCATAATATACAATCATGGAGGAGAGGATTTATGGTCAGTTAAGATCCAAGAAATACGGAATTTCCAGTGCGGAAGCGATAACAAGAAAATACCAACACATCTGGCTGATCGTCTAATCGCTATATATGAGAAATACAAGGCAGTGTTTTCTGATGAACCAGGGAAGGTAAAAAACTACCAGTGCCAACTTCGTTTTAAAGAAAACGTAGAATTTAACCGGAGGTCATATCCAATAGCGCAGTCGCTCAAAGAAGCCGTGAGAACAGAGATAAACAAGATGATTGAAAACGACATAATTGAGATTAGTCAATCACCTTACACTAGTCCAATTATTGCTGTTCCAAAGAAAGACGGACAAGTCCGGCTCTGTTTAGATGCGCGTGAGTTGAACAAGACAATTGTGAATGACAGAACCTCTCCCGGTGAAATAGAAGAAATCTTAAAACGTTTTCATGGTACTAGATTTATTAGCACCTGGGATACGGTCTGTGGTTATTGGCAGGTAGAGCTGCACCCACAAAGCCGCCAGTATGTAGCGTTCATTTTCGAAGGGCGCAATTACCAGTTCAAGAGACTGCCCTTCGGACTTGTCAATTCTGTCGCCATATTTGTGGCATGCATGGACCAGATTTTGGGACCAGAAGCGCTCCAATTTACCACCGTCTATGTTGACGATTTACTAATTACATCCGGAACCTGGGAGGAGCACTGTTACAGAGTGGAATTTGTACTAAACAAACTAGCGCAGAACAACATAACACTGAAGTTGGAGAAATCCAAGTTCATAGCGCGCGAGGTACAATTCTTAGGCTTCAACCTAGACGACAGAGGTATTACCCCATCAGCAGAGAAAGTGGAGGCAATTCAGAGGTTCCCGCAACCAAGAAACAGGAAACAATTGCAATCTTTCCTCGGACTCTGTAACTATTACAGGAAGTTTCAGAGCCGATATTCCGAGTTAACCGCCAAGTTTCAACCACAGTTATCTGCCAAGAACAAATGGACTTGGGGTGAAGATCAAGATATTACTTTCCGCTTGATAAAAGAGAAGTTTCTGGAGAGTGTGATACTTCGTCACCCAGATTTTAAGAAACCGTTCTTTCTAAACTGTGACGCTAGCGATCTAAGCTTAGGAACGACATTATACCAGGAAGATGAGGAGGGACAACATCTGGTTATAAGCTTCGCTAGTCGCACACTGAACCAGTGCGAAAAGAACTACAGTGTGACAGAAAAGGAATTGTTGAGCGTGGTGTTCGCATGCAGCAAGTTCCGGACGTACATTCTCGGATATCAAGTCACGGTACGAACTGATCATAAATCCATCTCGTTCCTTCGTAGGTGCAAGTTGAGTCACGGCCGATTGGCTAGGTGGGTACTCGCCCTACAAGAATATGACCTGAAATGGGAATACATTCCAGGAAAGAAGAACGTGGTAGCGGATGTGTTGTCACGTATAAATCTGGAAGATCAGACTTTCGAGGGAGAGAAGGAGAGCTTAGTAAAAATTTATAACATATTCACGACCAGAGCCGATTTACAAGCTTTGTTAATAAATATCCGAATCCATCAGCAGTCTGATCCTAAGCTGAAAAACATTGTGAGTCGTTTGGAAGCCAATGATGAAACCATTTCTAAATATTACCACCTTAACAAAGGAATTTTATTCATAAAAACCGCCTTGGACGATGAGACATGGAAGGTGATAATCCCACACCAAATCGAAAAGGAGGTCATCATCGATTACCATGTCAGGTATGGTCACATGGGAGCGTTAAAAGTGATACAGGCTCTAGAAGAAAACTGTAACATCAAGAATATCAACCGCAAGGTGAGAATGTACATCAAATCTTGTAAGATCTGCCAATGTGCCAAAATAAACAATGAAAAGACAGAGGGTATCATGATACCAATAACTTCCAACGCAAAACTAGAAAAAGTGTTTTTGGATATCTGCGGGCCATTTCCCCGTAGCGGTGGTCGGCACAGATATAAATACTTGGTAATCATAATGGATCACTACACCAAGTATATAAAGCTATATCCGGTTAATCGGGCAACAACAGCAAAGGTTTTGGCGGTGATTATTGATTTGTATGTTCCAGAGATCGGTAGACCGTTTTCCATTATTACCGACCATGGTACACAATTTAAGGGGAGGAGATGGCGAGACACTTTATTAGCACTTGGGATCAAAACGTATAAGACATCAGTCTACCACCCAAGTAGCAATCCGGCTGAGAGAGTACTAAGAGAAGTGGGTAGGATATTGCGCACGTACTGTCACAACCAACAGAAAAAGTGGCAAGAGTACCTAGCAGCGACAGAAACATTCCTAAATTACGCCCACCATCCAGCTATAGGAATTCCACCGTACTCAGCCATGTATGAGAAGCCGACTCCCCGAGACATTGAACAAATCATTGAATTTCCAACGAACAACAATAGGAAATTCAACCAGTTGAAGTTTTACAATAAGGTAGCAGAAGATCAGGAAAAACGGCAAACCAAATACCAGAAGGCAATAGGGCGAATTGTAACATATAAAGAGGGTGAAAAAGTCCTCTTAAAAAATAGAGAGCTGCCTAGCACTTTAGAAGGCATAACCAAAAAACTATTATTACTTTATACTGGCCCATATGTTGTGGTAAATGATAAGCATAACAATACATATGAGTTGAAGGAAATCGTTTCAGGAAAAATCAAAGGAGTGTACAATCAAGCTTCTATGAAGAAATATTATGAAGAATGAGTTGTGAGTTTTAGAATTTTGAATTTATTTATTTTAAAAATTCGAAAATAATGTAAGTACATCTTACAACCTAATATTTTGAGAAGAACATTTTGGAGAATTATAAGAAGAAGGAATTTAGAATTTTTATTTATAAAAATTCGAAAATAATGTAAGTACATCTTACAACCTAATATTTTGAGAAGAACATTCTGGAGAATTATAAGAAGAAGGAATTTAGAATTTTGAATTTAATTTTAAAAAATTCTAAAATAATGTAAGTACATCTTACAACCTAATATTTTGAGAAGAACATTCTGGAGAATTATAAGAAGAAGGAATTTAGAATTTTAAATTTATATTAAAAAAAAAAAAAAATTTTTAAATATGTAAGAACAACTTACAACCTAATAATTTTGGAACGAACTTTATGGAAGAAAGAAAAAGAAAGACTTTTGAATTGGAATATAATTATAAAAATTTAAAATTGAGTAAGTACATCTTACTACAACCTAATAATTTTGGAACAAACTTTATGGAAGAAAGAAAAAGAAAGACTTTTGAATTGAAATATAATTATAAAAATTTAAAATTGAGTAAGTACATCTTACTACAACCTAATAATTTTGGAACAAACTTTATGGAAGAAAGAAAAAGAAAGACTTTTGAATTGAAATATAATTAAAAATTTAAAATTGAGTAAGCACTTCTTACTACAACCTGATAATTTTGGAACAAACTTTATGGAAGAAAGAAAAAGAAAGACTTTTGAATTGAAATATAATTATAAAAATTTAAAATTGAGTAAGTGCATCTTACTACAACCTAATAATTTTGGAACAAACTTTATGGAAGAAAGAAAAAGAAAGACTTTTGAATTGAAATATAATTATAAAAATTTAAAATTGAGTAAGTACATCTTACTACAACCTAATAATTTTGGAACAAACTTTATGGAAGAAAGAAAAAGAAAGACTTTTGAATTGAAATATAATTAAAAATTTAAAATTGAGTAAGCACTTCTTACTACAACCTGATAATTTAGAACAAAACTTGATGGAAGAAAGAGAAAGAGAGAGAATTTTGAACTTAATTTTAAAAAATTTAAAATTAAGTAAGCACAGCTTACTACCACTGAATTATGAGAAAACTTTATGGTAAATAATTAAGAAGAATTTGAATTTGGAAAAATACCAAAACATTCAGAAATAATAGTAAGATCACATTACTATAAACAAGTCTGAATGAAACAATTCTGGGAATAAATGAATTAAACAGAATTTGTATGTTGATAGAACGTCAGAACTTTGAAACAAGATAAGATCAACATATTACAAGGATTTATGAGAAATAGTTTTCAATTAAATAAAAAGAATAGTTTGAATTTTACATTAAAAATAACCAAGTTCCAAAAAATAATTATGTGTCAATTATAATTGAATTGAGAAGAAAATAAAGTGATTAATTCAGAAAAGAAGAATTAATTTTAATCCAGAATAAATGCTAGACATTCACAATAGCATTTGAAGGAGTAGAGAAGAATAACAAAAAAGAGTGTAATATGCAAGAAAAGAAAAAATTTGGAAGCAAAGAGACTAATTACCTATGAAACGATAATGAAAACAGTTAATTAAGAGCAAAGAAGAACAACTCATACCAAACATATGGAGAAGATGATTTTGAACCAATGATAATAATAAGACCTATATGAAATGCAAAGAGAAGAAATACCACATGAAATATAATATAAATGAATTAATGTTAATGAATGCGAAGGCGGATTAATAACTTTCTAAGAGAAAGGAAAGAACCAAAATGTTTAAATAAAATGATCAATATAACAACCTGAATATCTAATGTAAAGATACAATGTTAAAAAATTAAATAATATATTAAGACCATTCAAATAATGAATAAGAAAGACTATATATAAAGACCATACTAATACTATGAGTAACCAGAAGAAAATATAAAGAGAATTCAGATGAAGAAGAAAGAGAGTTACACTGTAAACAGTAACCAGAATTATTAAAAGAAAGGTTTTCAACCATAATTAAATTAAATATATCAGACAAGTTAAGAGTTTTGAAAAAATATATATGTAATGAGTATAATAATGATTATGAAGATTTATTAAGATAGAAAATGTGAGATAATCTGAGAGACTACGAAGTGGAGAATCCAAAGATATTTTTATTAGTCGAAAATGAGACTACTTTTTATTTATTTATTCGATGACTGACTGAAGATAATTCCAGCAGCATTATGTTTTTGAGCAGGGATGGATATGCCTCTGTATTCAATTTATAGAAGTGGTGTATGGCCAGCAGAGAAGTAGCGTACAGTGCCCCTCTGATCTGCCCCAGCCCACGTGATAGGGAATGTTAGGGAATTAATATCCCAAGGATGCAACACGAAGTTGATAAAGAAAGAAAATGTATTACAATTATAATATATCTCAGAAGACACTAACTATCCGAAGAGGATCAGTAATAAAACAAGTAATTATATATATAAAATTAATTAAACTCTAATATAAAAAAGTCGATATAAAAATGGAGAAGAAAATGAATTATAAGAAATGATGAAATTATCATAAGAAATTATTTCATCCATAAACATGTCTGAAATAATTACTTCTGGAGGAGAGCAATCTGTAGCGTGACAGATGTATGCATAATATTGAATGGCAATTGATCATTAGAATAATGAAGTTATAATATTTAAATTTGGAAGAAAGCATTAAGTTTAATATAAATAGATTAATTCATAGCAACTGTGGAAAGAAATCATTATTATAAAGAAAATACAAGTTCAAATAAAAGGAGTTACTAGTGATGAGTCATCCAAGACCAGTCTCATAACCAAAGGTTTTGAGAGGTATAACCCAGGAAGGTAAAAAAGTAAATAACCAAGCAGTACAGAATATGACCAAACCCACAACGAGGGAGAATAAATAGAATAGAAACCCTAAAATAAGCCAAGATCAACCAATACAGGTGGTGTATTTCTGAAATAAAGAAGAAGATGGAGAAGATCCCAAGAAACCTGATGGCATCAAGAAGAAGATGGAGAAGATACCAGTCCCAGAAGGCAGGAGAAAAGAAGACTGATGAAAGAAGAAGAAGGCAGCATCCTGAAGAAGATGTCATGCTCTTATAAAAGACACCCAAATACCTATATCCCCAAAATAAATATTTAAAAATAAAAGTATAACGAATTGAAAACCACATGTATACAAATTTAAGAGAGAGAAGTGTATAAAGTAAAAGTTGCCTGTGAACTAAGATGAAACAATAACATAGTACCCATGGAACAAATCTCCATTGAAAAAACGCTAACCAATTTATTATGTTGATAAGACTATACGACCATTTAGCATTAACATAATATATAAGTGCAAAGTGAACCAGTGATAGTTTTGGTTATTATAAAAAATGAACCTTGTGTTTCATTCTTGGCAATCACAAACATTGAATGCAATGAAATATGCATTTTTCAATGACTTGAAATGTGTACTGTGACAATATGTTGTTCATAAGACGTGAATCTGTTTAAAATAACATATTGTTTTACATGAAAAAAGAAAAACAGATTTCATAATACTTTTTGAACAATTCATACTATTTATTTATTAATGACAGGGTACAATTCCCCAAAGACAATGTATAAAAGACGGTATAAAAACTGTAGAATCCTACTTATAATAATAGTTAGAAATAAGAATATAAATATAAGGTTTTTATGTATATAGTACAAGAATGTTTAAAAATGTTTTAGATATAAGGCCATTTGTTTGGGTCTGATACAACTAACATCAGAACTATAAAAATAGTTACTACTTGTAAATAGTCGAGAGTAATTAAGATGTTAGTAAAAAACCTTTTTTGTAAGCCATATTTCCATGTTTAGAAATAAGGATTTTGTTGCAAAATGTCTGACTTGAAGACAACCATTTATTTAAAAAAATATTCTTTATTTTGTTTAACTATTATTTGTATTGTAACCAATACTAATTGTTTTTGTGTAATTTGAAAACATGTTTAATTTATAATACTATATGTAAAAGTCAGAGAGGGTATCACATATCATATATTGTTTGTAAAATATTTTGTAAGAAAAATTGTAAAAAAATCATAGGCCAAAAGAATGGAAACCAAACTTCATCAAAACAGAGAAATTGCTCATTTAAATGCAAATAAACAAAAGGGGTTTAGACAAAATAAACTTGAGATCATGCCATATAATTGCACATACCATTTAGGGAGATTTTAATAAATTATATTCAGAATTATAAATAAAAATGAAAATGACTAAACTCAGAAATTTGGACATGGGAGTCATATATTTCAGAATAATGTTTCAGAATACAACTAATTCAATTAATTACCAGAAAATAAGGGAATATGAACCTTTTAATACAATATAGGATTATTAATATTAAATATAACTGATAAAATGGCTGAATTTATATAATGACAGGAAGTAAATTTTGATGTTTTGATTTTTCAGAGTATACCAAACTGAAAGTAAAATTACTATTTTTTGGACAGAAAACACTATAAAACGGCATTATTTAATCTGAATATAACCAGAATGAACTGAAAGATTAATTTAAATAACATCTAGTGAATAAAATTGACAAATAACCAAAGTTTAGGCAATCATATAGTGAAAGTTTAAAGTGTGCACAGGATGTGAAAATATATTTGAACAATGTTAAGAATAATATTATATGGGCTAAGAGTTTAATTGAAACTGGAGGAAACAGTTAGTTAATTATTGGTATTTGAACGGTTAACATGACAAACGTTTTGTAACGTGCCTAACCTAACTTATAATAGTCATATAAAGCGAGTGTATAGTACGTTATTGTGAAATCGCGAGTGACTTGTAAAATACTTCTAAAACTCTCATATTATAACAGAAACAATCAAGAAACACTCCATAACACAGAACAATACATATCTACTCCGAAAAACACCACAAAACACTAGAAAACTGTATAATACATTAACCCAAATTAGTGACGGAATCGGGGAAAGTGTTTGAACTAATAATTACACGGATACACTAAATACAACTCAGAAACAGTACACTAGGCACTACACAACATTTAACAAGAGATTCGCAGACACCAGAACAGGAATACTACAGGAAAATCTTTTATTTGGAACGTCGAATATACGAATGACATCTTACTAACTTCACGGCAGCCATTTGCAATATTGGTCGTCTTCGCCACGGCAACGCCTCCTAGTTCAACCCAGCTGTTTGGTGAAAACAATTATTTTATTTTCAAATTATTATTCAATGTTTGTGTTTAGTAATAATTATTAATTTGTTGTAACGTTATACTTTTTAAATATTGGCCCGATTTCTCTGACTTTGATAATAATTGGCTGTTTAAAGAACCCTGTATAATTTTTATATAATATACTTTGTAACTTTTTCGATATCCTGAGAGTCGATAATAATCGATAAGAGTCAAATTGCTATTAATTAATAAAACATTAATATTCTTCAACACTAAATAGTTCTTCATTTCATAAATATTACTAGTTATCATTAATATAATTATAATTAATAATCTGTCAGGACTTTACCACCTATAAGTGAAGATAACCTAAAAAATAAAAAGGTAAACAAGTATCGATTGGTTTGAAGACAATCTTATGAGTGGTGATAGTTTATTTAAAATATACTAAAACTTTAATAAAAATTTTCAGAAGAGCATTACACCTTTTAAAACTTCACAGCCCTATATTAATTAATTGATTATAATTAATTGATTATAATTAATTAATTAATAAAATTAAATTTTTTTTTAATTATTTTTTTTTATAAACAATTTTTTTTTAAATTTTCTTCAAAACAATAAATTTTGTTTTGAAACTTTCGGTGAAGCTGAACATATATTTCTTCATCAACTTTACGCTACTCGACCGGTCTTGCTACCATTGAGACTCGACCAGCTGGGAAACTTAAGGAAGTGTTTCAGGCCAGTGAGACGTCGAGAGCCACACCAATTACACACCAATTTAAGAACACACACCGCAGTCTTATTTAGATTATTACAATATCAAGAAAGGCTGGCTGTTTAATATGTTGTGTATTGACCTGACCCCTTCTTGTCTGTGGTATGGCTCCTTCATTCCTTTAAGGTTTTGCGTGCAGAAAGGTAGAGCCATGGGCGATAGTTACAGCTGCCATATGGTGTCTGCCGCAGTGGTGTGGTGCCTGAGACTAACAACTCCGCAAGGAGACAATTGCATTATCTTGTGGAAGCCTGGGTTTGTGTGACACCATAGCCAAGGCAGTGCAAAGAGCATTGTTGTTTGTTACTGGGTAAATGGAGGGCAGGTGCTCTGGCCTGACTCCACACACCATGGCCAGACACCAAGTCACCTGCAAGGACTGAAGAATCATAGAGGCGTGGGCAGTACATGGTTGGAGCAGTGCGCTGCCATGTTAAGGCAGACAACTCCTGCAAGGACGCACTTGTACAGTCTCATAAAGTCCATCGCCCAGATTGCAGTTCAATTGAGGTGGCTCTAGCAGGTTCAGTACTTTAGTAGTATAATGGTGAGCTCTTGCTTCCTGGCCTTGGATAAAATCAAAGCGTAATATCTTGAATCAGCATTAATGTGTAGTGACTTTTCACCCCCCTCCCCCGCATAAAAAATCCATCTGACAAATCTACGGCCAAATATTGGCTTATAGAAATAAGGTCACATATCTCGTTAATGACATATCTACATCATAATGTTTATATGATAACAATAATTTGTATTGTATTGCTTATCAAACTGATGATTAATAGTTATTAATTCCCATCAGTATAATACAGATATTAACATTATCGTACTAAGTTTTCGTAAATGACAATATTTAACACTATATACAGGCTACTATTGGTTTATGAATGCAAGCTTTAAGTGTACAATGCAAGTCTCCCATATTGCACAATGTACAGTAGTAATGACTTAAAAAATATGGTGGCAAGGATTTCATCCAGCAAGTAGCAGTGTGCCATTCTCAACATATGGTTGGACTTTCAAATATTTTTTTGTAATAGCAGGCTACTTGCTGGATGACATTGTTTAAGACAGAAGAAGATAATATTGAAGAGGTGAATGAGAATGTCAAAAGTGAGTGTACTAGATAAGGGGGAGGGGGTAAATTTGTTCAAAGAAAATTAAAAAAAAGGATCCGGTATGTTCTGGTAAGCTTCTGCCAATAGATAGAAGAGTTTTTACTACTGAAACAGTTTTAGTTTAAGTAGAAAAATTGAGATGAAGAATTTATCTAAACAATTGTTACATGTTTCAGTCATGCGCATGACGAGTATTTGATTGTAGCCAACTCATTCCGATATTCACAAATATATTCGAATAAACTATTCTTTGCAATGGTAGATTTTGATGAAGGATCAGAAGTATTCCAAATGGTAAGTCCTTAAATTAAGAAACAGTTGTAATTTTGTAGCGATTTACTGTCTAAAATAATAAATAAAGTTATGTGAATTTAATGGTTCTGGAAGATATGATCTTTATTAAGCATTTGACATTTATGTGCTAGTCAAAGGGTTATTTAATTTTCTAAACTCAGAAATTCGCTGTCTTGTTTAATTATATTTCACATTATGGTCTTTAAAATCTATGGTGTTTTAAATCATAGTAAATATGCCTTCAGAAACATCTCACATAACTATTGTAATGTACAAACTGACAGATAACAAAAGCGGAGACAGTCATACAAAACACATACAAAAATAATGTACAATTCCCAAATGATGGCACAGTTTTTGTTGCTTGAAGGATACAAAAATACTACAGCAAATTGTGTGTTGTGTGTGTGTGCGCGCGCACATGCACACTGTGTGTTTATATGGGGAACAAATATTTTGTTCCCAACACCATTCTGCTCAAATTTATGTTTCCTCCTTCCCTTTCTTCTTCTTCACTACAGTCCAACGTGAGACCAGGTTGGCTTCAATACCAATCTTCTCCAGCATAACCCCTCACATCTGTTCTTCTGACATCTTCCAGCACATCATCCAACAATCTTATCCTAGCTTGACCCATCTTTCTCCTTTTATAAAATTTGTCTTATGTTATTTAATAATGTACATTTGACATGTGTATGTCACATAATTTTCTGAGAATGTTCAGACAACAGTATAATTTTTATGTAATTTCAAGTGTCTGGTTGTACATAATATGCCTAATGCTGCAAAGAAAATTAGGTCTTCAGAAAATACATTACATCATTAAATTGTAGAGTCTGTACTGCCTACTGAATAAAAATGTATGCAACCATGCTATGCCAAGGACGTACACAAGACAAAAAATACTACAAAACTTGCTGTTTCTGTCCAGTTTTTGGTGAGTCAGCTCATCTAAGGATGTTTTAAGACTTATCACAGTTAAAGAAATTCCTAAATTTTATTTTGTGAAATATAGTTACTTTTATTTGATAAAGTTTTTGTAAATACAAATTTACATGCGTAACGTCTGAGTGAATTTTTATGTTCATATAACAGCCCAGTACTGTCTGTTCACATCCATTTATTATGAATATACCTGAATATATAGTTATTTGTAAGTCGTTTTAACTGTTAATGATTTGGTATGAGTTAGTATAGTAATACAGTAATACTAATTTGAGGGCGTATGTAATTTTAACTACTTGAACTACAAAGTATTATTTACGTAAATTGCAAGACTGGGAAAAATAGTTGTCTTGATTATTCATCTCTTCTTTCACAGCACTAACACTTAACTAAAAATGAACTTTTTCATGTGAAAACTTACTGATTTTATTGGACGCGTTTCGGCTTAGTATCCGCCTTCTTCAGCTTTGGTAACAGACTGCCAGCATTTTGTTATGGTTGTGTGGAAGGTGAAGTGGGGGTGGTGTGTGGAGGAAGGGGATTGGCGCGGGGATTCAACTTACTGTTTGTTTTCTGTATAATTGTGTCAAAAAGTGTATGTGATTTATATTGTAATTGATCGTTGAGTATGTTGTTTGGTTGTGTTGTGTGGTGTTTATATATTTCGTATTGTTCAGTTGTGTTGAGTTTTTGACCTTTGGGTACGCATTTGCCACACACATACACACAGAAAACCACAGTTACACCAACATAGACACTAATCTTGAAATTTTACATTACATACCCAAAGGTCAAAAACTCAACACAACTGAACAATACGAAATATATAAACACCACACAACACAACCAAACAACATACTCAACGATCAATTACAATATAAATCACATACATTTTTTGACACAATTATACAGAAAACAAACAGTAAGTTGAATCCCCGCGCCAATCCCCTTCCTCCACACACCACCCCCACTTCACCTTCCACACAACCGTTACAAAATGCTGGCAGTCTGTTACCAAAGCTGAAGAAGGCGGATACTAAGCCGAAACGCGTCCAATAAAATCAGTAAGTTTTCACATGAAAAAGTTCATTTTTAGTTAAGTGGGAAAAATAATCGTGGAGCTGTAAGAAAAAGGACAGTTAGATGTCTAATGTTTTATGGTATTCATGACATGTACTTTTATGGCATTATGGCATAAAAACACTTAATAACTGCATTGAAGGAGTTAATGTTTGAGACGTGATTGTTCGTTATTTTCTAGTTACGGCTTAATACAGCACCAATCTTCATGCACTTTCCACCAAAAGGCAAACGAAGGAGCAGTGACACATTTGATATACAAAGAGTAGGTTTTGCTGCAGAGGCTATAGCAAAATGGATTGCAGAACGTACAGAAATTCAGGTAAATATCGTGATTTTTATGAATGTTTACTGTATATTTCTAGAATTAATAATGTATAATTTTCATTAGTCCGCATATATTACTTGTTTTTTTAATTAACAATCTATAGTGTTGTATTATTATGTAGAACATAAAAGACAAGTCTTGTTTGTTTATTTATAAAGTAACTAAATATCTTGTAACTGTTGTGTGTTTTGTTTCTTTTTATGAAGATCCGTGTATTCCGACCACCAAGTTATTCTGGCACAATGGCACTAGTAATGTTGCTTGGACTCGTAGCTGGGTTTGTGTATTTGCGCAGAAACAATTTGGACTTTTTGTATAACAAAACTCTCTGGGGTATCACTGCAGTGGTAAGTGGTAGAGTGGTTATTTTGTTGTGTTTTGAATTAATCTATTGGAAATCTAAAAATATTGTAATTTCTCTATTTCAGGTATAAAAATTTAATAGAGATTTTCTATTGTAAATTTTATATTGACATAGTTATTTTTATATAATAATCTTTTGTAAGAATGGAAGACAAAAGTAATTTGAAATATTTCAGAATGACTCAGCTTTGTCAGTAGTAAATTCTGGTGTTAAACTAAGAAAAATTTCAGGTAACATATGGATAGATTTAAAAAAAAATTAAAAATAGAAAAATGACCCATTAATAAATGAAATCATTATCTGTAATTAACAAACTATGATCATAATATCATTAATTTGTGAGGTAAATCTTGTTTTTTTTTTGCAAATTTTGTAAAAAAAACCAATGTTTCTTTTAAATTTTGGTAGTTATGTGTACTGAGAAGTATTCAGAGTTTTGTTTACTGTTTTTCAGTTTTTCTGCCTTGCTATGATATCAGGCCAGATGTGGAATCACATTCGAAGCCCTCCATTTATACATCGCACACAGAGCGGAGGTGTTGCGTACATACATGGGTCATCGCAGGCTCAATTTGTTCTTGAAACATACATTGTAATAATGTTAAGTATCCTTTTATAATTAAAGCTGAAATTATGTACAATTCTGTAAAATTTTAGTACAGGTGGGTACAAAATTCAGTTGTGTTCCAAATAATGTAGTAAAACAAATTTTCCCTGCGACCTTGTTCCAGGAGTAAGTTCAAGTGGCAGTAGTGTGGAGCGGATGGAAGTAATTGAATTGTTAACAAATTAACAAAAAAGTTTGTTTTTAATTAATTATAAAGAACAAAAAACTTATACCATCTGCCAAAGGATTCTACGAATGATTATTCCTAAACAATATGGGAAAGAAACAAAATGAATATATATTGTAGTTATGTGAGAAACATACTGAGTGTCACATAAATCATTGCACTGAGAAAATCACAAAGAATTGATTCGTTAAGCTTTCACAGCCGGTGTTGTAATTAGAACTACTGTCCAGGCTATCAGGCCATGGTCTTTTATTGTTGAACACAGACATTTCAACCTCGCCATTGGAGGCCATCTTCAGTGTCTAAAGGACTTAAATTTGTACCGGCAAGATGTCTGTCAGTAACACCACAGTACTGTGCCGAAGGCTTTACTGACAGACATTTTGTCAGTACAAATTTAGACACTGAAGATGGCCTCCAATGAAAAGTAACATGCTAGTACTGTGGCAAAGGCTTTATATTAATAATATAATATATAAAGGGAATGATAGCCTGGATAGTAGTTCTTATAATTAATAAAAAGAATTTTCATGTTTATCTAAAAGTATTATTCTTCAATACTGGTACTGTCCTCTGTACAATAGTTTTGTTCGGATACAATACACTTTTGCCAACATTCCTTAGTTCATCTCAACTAAGCAAACGTAAAGCCATTATTTCAATTAGGATGTGTTCTTTCATTTTAGTTTCAAGCGATCCACTGCCTTAATTATCTGGAGAACCAAATAACCATAATCAAATATATGCAAATAATTAATTTTACTTATAGTTCAAATTGAGAATAAATTTGCTTCTAGAACTTGGGCATGGCATAAACTGCACCGGTTCAGTACTTTGGATTGGTTCAGTTGAGCGTACGAGGGTCATTTGAAAAGTTTTACCATAGAAACGAATGTGTGGCATCTGTTTTTTACCGCATCGTGGCGCCACGTTCCCCCAGGAACAGCAGTGAAGCGTCAAGTCATTACCCCATTGAGGAAGTCCGATTCTTCTAGGTCTTCAAAATAACCGTTTACTCCCGCTTTCAGCTTGTCATCTGAGGAAAATCACTTCCCCCCAAAAATTTTTTAAGGTTTGAGAATAGATGAAGTCAGATGGCGCTAAATCATGTGAATAAGGTGGATGGTGCAACAGATCTTACTTCAACTCAGCAATTTTTGCCATAGACACAACGCATATGTGAGTGCGTGCATTATCGTGATGGAAAATGATCTTATTTCCTAAGCCTGGTCTTTTTTCTCAAATTTTTACATTTAATTGGCCCAAAAGGTTAGTGTAATACTCTCCATTTATTGTTTGACCCTTTTCAAAGCAGTCTAGTAACAATGTCCCCGTAGGATCCCAGAAAAATGGATCCATACACTTTCCAGCTGACAAAATTGATTTTACTGATTTTGGAAGCGGCAAACACTATGCATTCATTGTTTCGACTGTTGTTTTGTTTCTAGAGTGAAGTAATGGACCCAAGTTTCATCAGTTGTTACAAATCTACGAATAAAATCTTTCAGATTTTTCTTAAAACGGTCCAAACATTCCTGAGAAGCTTGAATTCACATGCATTTTTGGCCACTTGTCAACAAATGCGGCACCCATCTTGCAGACAGCTTTTTCATACCTAATTCCTCAGTAAGAATATGATGTACGCTTTCATTGGAGATTCCCACAGGCTTAACAATTTCAAACACCTTCAAACGGCGATCTTCCAAAACAATATCGTCCACTTTATTGATGATTTCTGGTGTAGTGGTGCCCTGTACGTGGGTCATCTTCCAAACTTGCATGATCACGTTTAAATTCAGTAGCCCATTTTTTTACTGTAGTAAATGAAGGCCTAGCATCACCCAACACATTGTTCATCTCATTAAAAATTTCTGTTGATGTTAAAGCTTTCTTAACAAAAAATTTTATGTTTAGTTTTCTCCGTTTTCAGCATTTCTGTGAGATAACCTTATTTATACAGCTGTTTCTCTGCAACAATTACTTGACCCGACTTGATGCTTCACAGCTGTTCATGGGCCAAACATGGCGCCATGATGCGGTAAAAAACAGAAACGCCACACATTCGTTTATATGGTAGGCCGCGAACTTTTCAAAGTGGCCTCGTAGTTAAAACATTGAAAGAATTCGGTAAAGTGTACATTTTTTTGAAAACATTTCCAAAAGCAGCCGTGTATTTAATGTCTGATAGAGAGTAGCATGATTCAAATTAAAGGACAGTCTGTAAACAAAATATCCTTAACCTATTGTCTCAGATGCTGCAGTTGTTATAGGTATGATCATGATGACAGATGCGGCCTCGAGGAAAGGAGGTGACGTGAGGATGCGACAGATTATAGCATTAGTTGGCCTTGCAGTAGTAGCTGTGTTCTTTAGTATTATACTTTCCATTTTTAGGTCAAAAGCACATGGTTATCCATATAGGTGAGTATCTATTGAAATGTCTAGTTGTCACTAGTTAATTTGTGTGCAAGATATAATAATTTGTCATCGTGCCTCAAGCATTAAGCCCATGTCCTGTTACATCCTCTAATCCTCTAGCAGGAGAGAGACCAGTCTGCATTTGACTACATGTAGTGTCTGGCCATGATTTCATGATCGAACAGAGTGTAAGGTGGAAGAAACATGGCTGAGTACAGTACGCATAGTGGGGCGTTATGGATTCTAAGCTGAAAACATTACCTCATTGCTGAGTAAAGGCGAATTATATTCTCTCTAATGTAGGCAAGTGGCTAGTACACCTTTTTCACCGTACTTGGCTTACAAGTGGCCATATGGTGGGGGAGAGCGACCTCAATCGTGAAATTTCGGCCAGACAGTAGTGGTGAGCTGTACAATGGAGAGGGATGTTGGATATGTTCATGCATGGATATCACAGACCTTGAAGAATGAACATCATGCAAAGCAAGCAGCTACCTATCGTTGAACCTCTTCACAATTTATGATATAACATTGTGTAGTAATTGAGTCAATTAAGAGTGTTATACAGTTTTTAGAAGAGGTAATTTTGTATGCAATAAACTCAAATTTGTACCCTCCAAGGACTGCATTTTCATATTATATACACATATAATCACAAGTCTGTTACAGAAATGAACTTTAACTGTGGACAAATTTCTTGTACTCATTTTGACTCACTGCTAGTCTCTTTATGTAACCTATTGTTATGCCATTTCTTGCTACCAAAATTTGTTTCACTGTCTTTTCTCATCCATATATTGTAGATGTCTCTACTACATTAGTTACTTTAGGCACTTCTGTATATTCAAACACTGAATGCATCTCCGGATGTCTTCTGTTGTCAGGATATCTGTTTCCCCATGTAACTCTTCAGTGGTACTTTGTCTCTGCAACCAATATTTTGCTTTTCAGTTTTTCACTGAAAACGCACGACTTGTATTAAAAAATTATAGTGTACTTCTATAAATTTTCATTTTGCTTAAGAATATCGTTAACATCAATAACATCGTTATTGTATGTCTGCATATAAATAAGAAGAACTTGTCCTGGATACATTTATGTGAAAATGTAGGAACTGTTTAAAATATGAGGATGTAGCATTTCAACTGTGTGAAATGTATAGCCTGCGTAAAAAACCTTGCTTAGGGATTGGAAGTTAGAAATCTTTCTGAAAACACAATTCCAGACTAGTATTGAAGGAAGCATATGTCTGCCATAATAACCCATCTGTTGTGTGCTTGTGATCAGGCAATTAATTTAAAGTAGAATAGGACAGGCAAAGAACGGTGTGTGTTTTTCAAATGATAATGTGGAATTACAAAATTACCATTTGTGCTAAGAAAAAAGTATCAGTATTCGAATGAAAGTGACAATCCAATCTAAAGTTGTACCTGTAGCTTCCGTATTTAAGCTGCTATATATTGCTTTTTATAAAGGGAATGTAGAGAGAAAACATGCTTAGTGTCAGACTGTATTTAGTTACAAAAAGAACATTATGGATAAAGACTTTCAAAGAAGCCATTAACAATCTAATAACATCACAGAAACTTCTGTGTTTCACAGGATTAAAAAATTGAAGAGCAATTTAAATGTGAGGCACGAATACATGAACATTTGACTGACATAAATTTAAGGCCTTAAAAAAGACCTGAGGTTCATTAACAGAACCATATTAGAACTGAAGCTATAAGGTCAGAACTACAAGATCGGTTCATAGTAATGTCAATAAGTACAGATGACATTAGCAACTCCTTGTTAGAACTGTGTTACACACGTTTTTCTTCAGTTCCATCTCTTTCTGCCATCAAGTGTTGGGGTCCTTCAGCCACTGCCTAAACGCTCTTCTATCATGGGTGAGGTGTATAATTTCTAACACACACAAGATAGCCAAAAAAATTATGGCTTCCCGAAAGGGAAATAGGATGTTGTAGGGGTGCAGAAAATATGTGATTTGTGAAACTATAACAGTCCTTAGTACTTGGGCAACATTCAGTCTCTTTGCAACATAACATTTTTTTTGGCTGACCTATTGGTATAGTACTAAGGTCTCAACTTTAACACTGATGTTGTCATATTATAGAATGGGCAAAACTGTGCGTCTTAAAAGTATCAATAAAATGTGGTTGTAAATGAAAAAAGTATTGCGATTAAAAATCTCCATTGTGAAGTGTACGCCTATGAAGGTAATGTTTAAATTTGTAAAAGAATATATTGTAATTACATATAAACCAAAAAAATAGTGTGTGTGCATGCGCGCACGTGCACACACACACACACACACACACACAACTTAATATACAGGGTGATTGAAAATTGCATGACAATCTCAGAAGCTGATTCTATAGCTAAAAATAGGGGGTTAAGTCTGCTGGCATGAGATCAGGATATTGAGGTGGCCATTCTACTGGTCCGTTTTGACATCACTTACTGAGTGTATTATTTAAATGGTTCATCAAATCACGACAGTAGTGAGCAGATGCACCGTCATTCAAAAACCACATCTGCACTCTGTCTGCAAGTGGAATATCTTCCAAGAGGTCCATCATATTCGTTTGGATAAAATGTAAGTATTGTCTTCCATTAAGCCTTGGTGGTAAGAAAAAAGGGTCTAAGCTAAGAGATTATCACCAAGAAGACCGCACCACACATTAAATGAAAAAATATGTTGGTCATGTCTTGTAGCAGTCTCATGGGTTTTCATCTGCCCAAGTGTAGGTGTTTAGAAAGTTTACAATGCCATTTCTTGTAAATTGTAACACTTTGCTGGCACATTTTGGTCTGTTCTGTTTTTAATTAAAGTAAAATTTCTCATATTTGTACTTATTTTTAATAGACATTAGACACATCAATTTTCTCATAATTAAATTCTCTACAAAGTTAATTAGATATTTTTATTTGTTTATTAGCAAATTAACGAAGTTATTTTATCCCAAGTCTAAAACTGTTTGTTTTTTTTACTCTAATTTTGTGTGTTTTACACAGTTTTTCTTATAAACTAATTGAGATAGAGATCTGGGACCACTTTTATTCAGTTTTTCAGATCAAAAACATAAGAAACCACCAAATTTATCCTTCATTTTCCACCCCACGAATTTCAGTATGGCGTCATTTTACCCTGGGAGCAGACATTAGGGCGGACTGGTTTGCGAGCCGTAACTCGCTAACGAACCATTTTCATGCCTATGTTTATATGAACTTTTTTTCTTATTTTTAGCTATAGAATCAGGTCCCGAGAGATTGCCATGCAATTTGGAATCACCCTATGGTGTATTACTTTTAGTTTAATATTAGCTGAAAATGAGCAAATGCCTGATGCTTGAAACAAGATCCAAGTAAGGAAAAACATTTTGATGTAATAGTGCATATACTGGTATCAAATAATTTACTCATAAAGAAAAGAACTTTAACAAGTTTGAAAATATGTATGTGTGTTTGTAAAATATGCTTAAAGTAATTGTGGCTGCTGTCACCAACAGATGCATGTGGTGTAATAATGAAATCACATTGACACGTGCTTTGGACAGTCACAAACCACATAAAATGGCTAGTAGCTAGTGACTGAATTATGGAACATCAAACAGTTATCAGAGTTAATTTTATTATTGTAGTCTATATACCATCAGTTTAAATTGTACATTTTTGAACCATTGTTTGAAGTAAGAATGTGATGATGTGTTTGTTTTCAGTTTTTTATTTAAATAATGTCGATGGCGACGACAGCAGTGGACAGTAGGAACAATTTGTCACTAAGTTCAAAAAGTGGACAACAAACTAGGACTTTTGTTAGTTGTAAAACAGTTGATTAATTTATAAGCATTTTATACGTTGTTTAAGAACGATCACCATGTGATTGCACCGTTTGAATACGCCATGTGTACCACTGGATAAACTACTACATGAAGTCTTGTGTGTATTTAAATAATAGAATGATGAATAAAGTCTGTACTTATAAAAAATGATAAATTTTCTCAATTTTCCTTATCTGAATACCTTCTGAAGTCATTAAAATGTGTCTGTTTAATTTTATTGTAATGGTGAAAAACGATAAGTTATTTTCAGGATAAAACAGAATTAATTGTATAAAATATGTCAATAAATCTAAAACTGTAAAAAATAGTCAATTATATTACAATATGTATGTATAATATGGTTCCATATCAAAATGTTTGCAATGAAAAACATTACTGTTCAAATTGTTTTGAACAATTACATGTAAAAATGTTTTGTATCATTATTATTTTGTTGTTTAAAACATCAGAATGTTGAGAGAAGCATTCTGCTCAAGTTTGTTTGTCATCCATTTTTGTTTTAATCATTATTTATTGTTTTTGTTTTCCATTTATATTTTTTAATATTTAGAAGCTTGGAAAATTAGATATCTTTTTGATATATTTTGTTTTCCTATACAATATTAATTTTCGGTACTTCCATTATACGAGGGTATTTTTTAAGTAAGACTTATTTTTGCATAAACTGACAACATTACATAAACAACATTAACACAAAGTCATTGTTTTTATTGTGGAAGTATACCTTAAAATTTTCATTATAATCCCCCATTAACCCTAAAAGCATTTTTCACATCAGGAGATGAGCTTGATGGTTGCCTTTTGAAGAACTGTGCCACTGGTTTCTTTAACCAGTTGGTGACAGTTTAGATGAAATACAAACTTAGTGGAACTAAAACAATGAAACTAGATCCACAGCTGGCAGAAGAGCTATTATGAGCAGTTGACCTAGTAAGGTGTTGGAATTTAACCTCCTCAGTTGTGGTCTAAAGTTCTTACTAAAAAATGACTGCATACATTCTGTATACAGGATGTGGTAAGTATACCTTGCTATCTGATTGCTGGCTTTCTTGGGAACAGAACCTTTTGCGTGAGAGTTGGTAACACCCTTTCTTCGGCACGGGCTATTAACGGCTGGTGTACCTCAGGGAAGCATATTGGGCCCCCTGTTTTAACTGTGTACATCAACGACGTGCCCAAGTTGCCTGGCACCAGGTTGGCCATGTTCGCTGACGACATGGCGGTGTATGCCGTCGATCGCCGAGCTGAAACGGCAGTTATCTGTGTTTAAAAGGAATAAATCCCAAATTTTTAGTACCAAGCCACGTGTTGTTCAATCAAATATATTGCAACCTACCGTCTGTGGCTTTTTGAAACAACGTCTTCACTATAATGTTTAGGCAGTTATCTGGCTCCAGGAACAATTGGAAGAATACGTTCAGAGGGGAGAGAGATGGAAGGTGTAGCACAACGAAGTTTTTACCTTGTTCTAGAAAATAAGATAATATATGAAAGGAAGGGAAGAAGTCATTTAGAAGGGATAACATCAACTTAAACAAAAATTAACAGAAAAGTATTTACAATTATAAATAAAAGAACTTAACAGAACTAGAAAAGTCGATTCAAAGGAATTATATGTAGTCAATTATAGCCATAAAGTGTTAAAAAATAAATAATAAGAGTATCATATCAGTATAATAATTAGTAGACCCAGTAAGATATGGAGTAGTGAGGAGTAACAGCCCAGGACAAATAAATTAACATGACAATTTTTAAAATAGAGAACAGTAAGGAGTAATAGCCCAGGACTAATGAATTAAAGGATTAATGAAAAAATAATCCAGATACCCAAAAAATCTATTATAAAGACAAAAACCTCTAGAGCAGCAAATAAATAATTCAAAAGAAATTACATTATATCAGCTATACCAATTTAAATGAAAAGACTAGCCCAAATAAGAGAATCCAATACATATAATAAAAAATGATGTAAAAACTAATTATAATTAAAATAAATGTGATTAAGGGGAACACCCCAAACCAGTTTAAAAAAGGACAAACAAAAGACAATTATTAATATAAGGTCTTAATGTATTTATTTATATAATTATTTTATGTTATTATTGTTTAAATACCATACAAAATATGTTGATACTAGTAAATGCTAGATGTTAGAATGTAAGAATTTATTGTATTTTAATCATGTTAATTAATGTTATATTTTGTAAAGTAAGGAAAGGCAAAATAATAGTTCAAACAACCCAGAAATAGTGGATCAAAAAATATAAAATTAATAAGATGAATTAATAATAACTTTGCTAGGAAAATTGGAAATTGATGACCAAGACAAATTCAAATTTGACCATATAAATCTAATCAAAGAATACAAGTTAATAGAACCTAGACTAATTTGATGTTAAATTACCATATTCAATATACAAATACATTATCATAATAATAACCACAACCTATAATAATAATGAAAGGAATCAACATGTAAAACTGACTTAAAATAGGTGTTTGTACCAGATAAGGATCAGTAAAGTGTACTAGTAAAATGCAAATAATTTGTTAAATGTTTAAAATAATAGCCAGATGTAAATTAGGTAAATTACAGATATTTAATTAGGAATCGAGTGAAAAATAAATTGTAACATAAAACATATTTTAAACCATTTAATAGGTAATTCTGTAATTCAAGATAAGGCCTACAGATAAATTTCAAAGAATGTAATTCAGAAGCACAATTCAAACCAAAATAGGTCAAATTTAGTATTAAATTGTATAAAATAAAGTCAGGAATATTGTTATATAATTAAAATTACATAAAAGTACTAAACAAATAATCTATAGCCATTTAAACATAAAAATGTCAATATTTTTTATATATAAGATTGAATTCAAATACAACAGCTGATGGCTGAACAATGAGAAATGATACCGAAATATTATAAATTTTCGATATAAAGGAACAAATATAGGGGAGTTGATTGTTAGAAGCCAAACGAGAAAGACGTGTCAAAAGACTTCTCAGAAAAATACTAACGAAAATTTTAACCAACACCAACCGAGATATATGACGAAGCTATATAAGAATAAATAGAAGATAAATCAAAGTGAAGACTACTATAATATTGATCACTGAAACCTTAAATAATATTAAATTAAACCGTCACTACTACTAGACATGATTGAAGAACGAAAAAACTGAACTCAAATAACTAGAACCTAGTGAGGAAACCATTTTGACACAACACTACTATTACTGAACAAAATCCAGCAGATGAGCACAACTATACACTGCAACTTGTGAAGATTCCAAGAGCGACATCCTTGAAGAGGAATTAACAACTAATACATTTATTTGGAACGGAATCTCAGAGCTGAATCTTCATTGCAGAACCACATTGAGGACGCCATCTTGTCATTTTGGTCAACTTCGCACAGGCTCACAGGACCAGAGCGAGTGACGTCGGATCAAGCCATCGTATCGTAATATTTAAATTTTATATATTTTAACTTTATTATTTTGTCTGTCTAATGAATAAGTTTTTTAATACTTGTAAGTATTGAATTCTCTTGCCTTTCCTGACTATTTCTACAGTTAAAAGAACCCTTTTACTATTGAATATTTTGAATGTATGAAATAATCGAACTGTAACTTTATATCGAATTAGATTCAAGCCCGCTGCGGCAATTTCAAATAATTGTTTTGACGAATAAACTCATTTATTGTTTTAATACTGTTTCATTGATCAGCTAAGCCTTAAATTAAATTACATTAATTATTTAAGAGAAAAAGTGAACTTCTTAAGGAGACGAGCTAGCAGAAGAAGAACAGATATTAAATTGGCTGCTACATGCAATCGATGCGGCCTAGACAATCTATTTAAAGTAAAGAACAAATAAGTTTATTTCCGAACACACAGTTATTAACGAGTAGATTTTATTAATTGAACATAAAAAACAAAACAATTACACCAATTAGAGTTAATTAATAACATAAAAAATAGCAGATAAAAATAAAATAAATAAAATTTTTTTTTTATTAACCAATTATTATTTGTAATAATATTTGTTTTATTACAAATTGGCGCTCAACTTTAGGGGCTGAAAATAGGAATTGGTAGGCCTATAAGAGAAAGACGAGTTGCTCAATTTCCTATTTTAGCTTGGCAGCTGTTAACCAGTCAGGAAAGTCAACAAAATGCCGACGAGATCAACATCGAAGAAAAGGGCGACAGAACTCGAAAAGGAGATAGACATGGAGAACAAGGAGGCGACTCCAGTGGAAGATTTGGAGATGATATTGTTATCTTTAAAATAAATAGGTGTTGTAATTGTGTGTTTTGGTGTTTACCTTTCGTTACCATAATTATCGTGTATATCATACTAGTTCGGCGGCCATCTTGTAGTGCCAACTTCGTGATTCAAAATTTTTATGTACGGGTCCCAGGATTCGATTAAGCGAATGTCAGAGACAGGAAAATTGTGCGGAATAATGAAATCAGACAGCGTATTATATATATAGTTGCCTTTTAATAACATAGAAAATCAAGATCGACATCAAAATCAATAAAAACAAAATGGAATCCTTATACTCAATTAACAAAATGGTGGCCACATATTCCGCTATATTACAATTCTATTATTCTCCATTATTCATGTATTAATCTTATTGTGAAATTTATAATGAATTTAAATTTGATTGCAACTGCCAATATCATCTTGGAAATGATCAATTCTTATGTTTAACATGACACAAACCAATGTTTCATAAAAACATTATTTATATGTACCGGTACGGTCTATACACACACACACACACACCCACTCATTTCGCCAAAAGTGATTTTACACATACATTTGAATTTTAGTAATTTTGAGCTCAACTTTAATAATAAAGACTGGAATAGATTAATAGTTGGACTTTCCTGTATATGCGTTGTAAAGTCTCCGCTGTCCTTATATTGCAATCATGGTCAGGCAGGTGTTCGGCCGAGCGTCCCAGAGGTCTCCTTGGTTGCACTGATTCTAATTTACATTTTGAATAGCTACTTTGTGACTTCTGTTTAAGAGTTATTATTATATGTTAACACATTGTTAGTTTGATCAAGAAACACTTTCGCTGGCAAAAACTGCCGGCGATTTTCACAGCGTGTTGACGCCTTGATGGTCTGATGCTGACTGGGCGGATGCAAACACATATTTTGCGTATGTTTTAGCGCATCCACGTCATTGTCTTTTGTTTCAAATTGGCTCACGCCTTGTTGTCATGTCATTGTTTGTTAGGTCATCACTGATTTTAATGACGTCCCGTCTTCTGGACCAATGAGAGTGGCTATTTACAATCTGTTTCCACTTGGATCGCCATTGTGTAGGCCCGTCTTCGCACGTCTGCTCCTGACCTTGGAATCGTTTTGATCTGTTAAAATCTGCGTCGTTGTCTCTTTACAAAGGGAAATCGTTCTCTCCATGTATGTGTGTGTGTGTGTAATACAATAAAATACGATAATTTGTTACCACTCATACCATAATTCTGACATCAAGATTTTCGTACTGTCACAAAACCCCCTCAATGAAAGATTTTATGTCGAAACATAAAAACTTTCATTGACTCATTCACACTTTTCTAAAAGGATCAGTTCAGATATGTTGCCATTGCCCCCTTAACATTGATATAAAAGAGATATAATCACTTACCCTTGGTCCAATGATGATGATCGTACCATCTGACCTTACTGGACTTCTCAGGAGAGATCCCAACACCATAAGGCCATTAGGCACTTAACGCTCCTGTTCTGACGCACAGGCCAGCTCAGGACCGCGGTCACAACACCACCAAACTCTGAAACATGCAATACAAATTTTAATATAGTGGCCTTATCTATTCCCATATCCACAACTGATATGTCTCCCCTTAGATGCATTGGTTTGTGTTTTGAGACGTTAGTTTTCTTAATTCATAAGTTTTCAAATAACCCCCCCCAAAAAAAATACAAGATTTAAGACAGTTAACCCTCTCCATTTTTCAAACATTCCTGCATTTATAAAACTCTCTGACTCCAGTCGACCATAATTACTCTCCTTACCACACGAAAATATATTCTTATCCTAAGCAGAAAACAAATTTTAACTTTTCTGAGCAATAACCACTAATTCTACTATTTTACTTCGTATAACATTGAAACATATACCTATCATGGCAAACAACTTCAAAACTCTTTATTTTCTTTACTCGTTTTCTTTATTCTTATTTTCTTTGCAACAGAACAAATTCATTATTCTTTGTTCAAAACCACTGTTATCTTTATATTTTTAACACATTAGTAAATTTACCGTCGCTACCCCCGTAACGACCTCCTAACCACACACACTATAACCATCAACATAATAAAACATTGTACATTAAACATTAACATTGTTACATTTACATTAAACAATTTATATTTACACAACTTGTATAAAACTTTAATAAGACATTACGGTTTCAACTTTCTATTAACTTTTATTATTTAACATTCATTTATATGAGATTATATACAAAAAAAAATTTCAAATTTATCATTTACCTTTCAGTTACATTACCTTCCTACCATGAATTTTCTCTTTCTAACCTTTTCATCCTTATTCGTTTGGGTGACTCTATTATTCATTATTCTCTACATCTTATTTTGGCATTTGTCAATCTAACCTTACTCACCTCTTTTTCTAACAACCGCTTCTAACCATTAACATATTATGACACCAATATCTCTATAATAACCCCCTTCACTAATCCCATTTAAAACCTCTGGCACCGCTCATCTTGTACTAGGATGTGTGTTCCCTACCTGGCCATATCCATTCCTAACCATTTGCCCTCCACCAAATATCGGCAAACACTCCAACCCAAAATTGCTCCGCCTGCCACAATGCCGCACGTTGATCACTCCTTACACCGGATCCTTACTACAAAATATCATCATCAACAAATATAATTACCATTCACATTACTCACCTCTCTACATATAATCACTAACTGCCGTGTCCCTAAAATATCTAACACCTCTTTATATATTATCTGTATTTCAACATTCTTATTTTCACTAACTCCCATTAACTCTATTTAACTAACTCCAATGCCCTTATTTATCACTATCCCCAAACCTCTTTACAACATTTCACCTTAATATACCACTAGAAAATTCATCACTTATCTTACAATCCTAAAACAACTCAATATCCAAATATATCACCTGCTTAATCATTTACTAACCATTAGACTCTGAATCTCATAATATCATTTAAACTTTCTTCAGTTATTTAAAATTCTACCGTACATGGTTTACATAACAAATATATAAAATACACAACAGCAAAAATACACAAATACATTGACATTAATATACACAAAAATATATAATCCACATTATCATCTTATCATTTACCAAAAATCAGTTTATAAGCAGTCTGTTTCAAAACACTGTCCACATAATTAAATGTTCATAAACACAATAAAATATTTACCCTCCATCGTCAAACAACAGTCTTATCTTAAAACTATATACATCGCTTAATATTGACTCTTATACTAACATCATAAATACATATACCATTCGAATTTTTATCATTATTCTCAAACTCATATAATTCATGATCGGGTATGGTTCTGTCACCTTCAGTATAATCAGTCATAATTAGGTAATTCATAAAATCATTATTTCCCTTATCTCCTACTCCTTCCGTTTCATTACAAGGTAAGTATTTACTATATTTATCAATCATCTCTACTCCTAACCTTTCCATAAGCTCTTCATAGTCTCTACTTATCTTAAAAATCTCTATTTCTTTTTTACTCTCAATATATTTCTCCCAACAACACTTCTCTCTCTCACTATATCTCTCTCTACCACACCAAGCTACATTCTCTCTTTCTACATTTCTCTCTTACTAATTCACAACTATTGCACCACCTGTGAAGTGCACTAAAAAAACCAAGGACAACTTTATTTGTAGACCATATGTCTCCCAAATATACATCGAAGGCACTCTCGTCCTTCCTAAAAACATGTACATCACCCCCTACTTCATCATTAAGGGAAAAATCTAACCCCTGCAACTCTTACAATTATACTCTCTTTACACACTCTCTTTAACCCTTCAACACACACTATCATTCCATTATTATCATATTCTATTCCCCATAAAATTTCATTATCACTCCCCCTGTTTACATAATCATTTTCTAATATCATGTCATCTTTGTTCAATTCTAATTTGTCTATTCCTCTCTTATTTTCTAATTCTATCTCTTCTAACCGTGTATGTACCTCATTTAATCTTTTATCGATATTACAACTTTGTTTTTTAATTTCTTTCTTGATATCATTAAATTGTTCATCAAACTGGTTTAATTTATTATTGAAATTATCTAATTTTGTATCGAACTTAATGCTCTGCTCTTTTAACTCATTGTTCTGTATCTTCATAAACTGAAAAAGGTCTTCCAGTGACACTTTACTATTTATAATAGGTGTTGAGTTCGCTTGTGGTTCATTCAATAATAGTGATTCTGTTGCTGTATTATCTATACTAGTGTTTTCGTTATCTGCCATTTTGCTCATATTAATAATGAATTTTATTTTTTAGTAATTGTTCTATATTTTACTTAAACAATAATATAACCTATTATCATGGTATAACCTATTATCTACGTACCAGGTATATCTTACGTATTCCTTCCTTTCTTCCGACAACCCTCCGTCTCTGACTCCGGCTTATTGTATAAACTTTTATTTATATCACGTCACCAGTTCGGGCGGCATTTGTTGTCTTCTACATAAATAGGTGTTGTAATTGTGTGTTTTGGTGTTTACCTTTCGTTACCATAATTATCGTGTATATCATCCTAGTTCGGCGGCCATCTTGTAGTGCCAACTTCGTGATTCAAAATTTTTATGTACGGGTCCCAGGATTCGATTAAGCGATTGTCAGAGACGGGACAATTGTGCGGAATAATGAAATCAGACAGCGTATTATATATATAGTTGCCTTTTAATAACATAGAAAATCAAGATCGACATCAAAATCAATAAAAACAAAATGGAATCCTTATACTCAATTAACAAAATGGCGGCCACATATTCCGCTATATTACAATTCGATTATTCTCCATTATTCATGTATTAATCTTATTGTGAAATTTATAATGAATTTAAATTTGATTGCAACTGCCAATATCATCTTGGAATTGATCAATTCTTATGTGTAACATGACACAAACCAACGTTTCATAAAAACATTATTTATATGTACCGGTACGGTCTATACACACACACACACACACACACACCCACTCATTTCGCCAAAAGTGATTTTACACATACATTTGAATTTTAGTAATTTTGAGCTCAACTTTAATAATAAAGACTGGAATAGAGAAATAGTTGGACTTTCCTGTATATGCGTTGTAAAGTCTCCGCTGTCCTTATATTGCAATCATGGTCAGGCAGGTGTTCGGCCGAGCGTCCCAGAGGTCTCCTTGGTTGCACTGATTCTAATTTACATTTTGAATAGTTACTTTGTGACTTCTGTTTAAGAGTTATTATTATATGTTAACACATTGTTAGTTTGATCAAGAAACACTTTCGCTGGCAAAAACTGCCGGCGATTTTCACAGCATGTTGACGCCTTGATGGTCTGATGCTGACTGGGCGGATGCAAACACATATTTTGCATATGTTTTAGCGCATCAACGTCATTGTCTTTTGTTTCAAATTGGCTCACGCCCTGTTGTCATGTCATTGTTTGTTAGGTCATCACTGATTTTAATGACGTCCCGTCTTCTGGACCAATGAGAGTGGCTATTTACAATCTGTTTCCACTTGGATCGCCATTGTGTAGGCCCGTCTTCGCACGTCTGCTCCTGACCTTGGAATCGTTTTGATCTGTTAAAATCTGCGTCGTTGTCTCTTTACAAAGGGAAATCGTTCTCTCCATGTATGTGTGTGTGTGTGTGTGTAATACAATAAAATACGATAATTTGTTACCACTCATACCATAATTCTGACATCAAGATTTTCGTACTGTCACAATATTACCTCCGGCGGAACCTAACCAACCCATACCACAACAAGAGGAACAACCAGAAAAACCAAAACAAACAGAGAACGCAACTATGCAAGAAATGTTCAGGCTTATGATGGAAATGAGAGAGGATAACAAATCCATGAGTAAGAAGATGGAGGAGAAAATTGAAGAATTGAAAGGAGACAACCAATCCATGAGTCAGAAAATGGACGAAAACAACCAGTCCATAAAGGAAGAATTCAAATCGACAAAGGAAGAATTAAGTAACCAAATTGGAGAAACCAGGAAGGAAATTGGAGATACCAATAAGAAAATAGAGGAAACCAGTAAGAAAATGGAAGAGAAAATCGATGAAAATAGTAAGAAGATGGAGGAAAATGGGGGAGAAATTGGCAGAATTGAAAGAGGATAACCAACTATTGAGAGAAGAATTAAGGGAGGTTAACCAGGAAAATATGGACAGATTAGACGAAAAGATAGAATCATTAAAGGAGGAATTGAGTCAGAAGATAGTAGAGAGCAATGAAACAATCAGCAAGAAGGTAGAAGAGGAAATGACAGTAATAGAACAAAAAATTATGGAAGCTGAGGAAAGATGTAGTCAGACTGAGCGAGAAGTACAGAATCTCAAAGCAGAAGTAAACACCGAAGTACAGAGTTTTAAAGCGGAGGTAAACACCAAGGTTACAAATATAGAAGATAAACAAAAGGAAATGCGTGAAGAATGGGAAAAAGTAAAGAATCAATTCACATGGGAAATATAACCCATATTGGGATAACACCTTGACTTCATATTTCCTGGGAAAGGTGTGCATAGCCAAACACCTAGAACCTCAAATACCCGAGGAGTGTCTAGTCAGCAAGCTATCCTATCACTACGAGGAGGATATAATTAGGGCACATAGGAGTAGTCACATTAAGACCGTACAAGCTATGACGGAGTTACTCAAGATATACAAGCATGAAGACTATTACCGACAGAGTAGAAGAAGAAATGATAGACCAGAATCGAGGAATATTAGTAGCTATGGGAATAACAATCAAAACAACGTGAATAACAATCAGTTTAACCCTTCGAACCGGAATAATAATTACTATAATAATCGAAGTAGTAGTAATAATAATAATAATCATAATAACCACAATGGTGGAAATGACAACCTCCAATCGAATAGAAATACCTATTACCATAACGGTGAAACTAATAGAAATAGTCAGAGAAATTCAAATCAAAATAATAATTACCCTTATCAAAATAACAATAGAAACTATCAACCAGGTAGTAATTATAGTAATAGAACGTACCGACCGAGAGTGAACTATATAAGAGCAGTAGGCAATGGACAACAGAGGTACCAAAACCAAAGGAGGAATAGTTTCCATGACTACAGAGAACGACAGGTAAACCACGAAGGGGATGATCAGGGAAGTTATGTACACAGGCGAAGTTCCAGCCTGGAGGACCAAAATAGACAACGGAGGAGTGAGGTGTCGTCTGATGATCGCGTGGAGCGACAAAAACCAGCCCAAGGTTTTCAGACCGACGTTCCAGTCGGCCCAATTAGCGATAATACTCCACCTTTAAACTAGAGGTGGCGGTGATAGACAGTCACAACCCTTCACTGCTCCTATCTACTGGGTATGAACAAGAATTAAATGAACGAAACGAGAATAAGGAATTTACAATAATTATCTTAAAGATATCCGAACAGATTTGTTGGAAGAAAACGATATACAAATTAATAATCAAAATAATGAAATAATATACGTAATGGCAGAAGTAGAAGGTATTTCAGCACAAATTCTAAAATGAGTAAGGACAAAAAGAGAATCCAATACATATAATAAAAAATGATGTAAAAACTAATTATAATTAAAATAAATGTGATTAAGGGGAACACCCCAAACCAGTTTAAAAAAGGACAAACAAAAGACAGTTATTAATATAAGGTCTTAATGTATTTATTTATATAATTATTTTATGTTATTATTGTTTAAATACCATACAAAATATGTTGATACTAGTAAATGCTAGATGTTAGAATGTAAGAATTTATTGTATTTTAATCATGTTAATTAATATTATATTTTGTAAAGTAAGGAAAGGCAAAATAATAGTTCAAACACTGACATCTTCAGGTCTTAAACAACCCGCAAAAAAGAAAATTAATAGAAGAACTAGAAATAAGGTTGTTTAAGACCTGAAGATGTCAGTGATGACGAAAAGCTTAGTCGAACAATAAAAATTATAGCAGTTAGCAAATTCATAAAAGAAATAGTAAGGATGGCTGCTAATTTAAACAATACGAAGAATAGTTCAAACAACCCAGAAATAGTGGATCAAAGTATAGTGAATAAATAGTGAATTTATTGTATTTTAATCATGTTAATTAATGTTATATTTTGTAAAGCAAGGAAAGGCAAAATAATAGTTCAAACACTGACATCTTCAGGTCTTAAACAATCCGCAAAAAAGAAAATTAATAGAAGAACTAGAAATAAGGTTGTTTAAGACCTGAAGATGTCAGTGATGACGAAAAGCTTAGTCGAACAATAAAAATTATAGCAGTTAGCAAATTCATAAAAGAAATAGTAAGGATGGCTGCTAATTTAAACAATACGAAGAATAGTTCAAACAACCCAGAAATAGTGGATCAAAAAATATAAAATTAATAAGATGAATAACTTTGCTAGGAAAATTGGAAATTGATGACCAAGAGAAATTCAAATTTGACCATATAAATGTAATCAAAGAATACAAGTTAATAGAACCTAGACTAATTTGATGTAAATTACCATATTCAATATACAAATACATTATCATAATAATAACCACGACCTATAATAATAATGAAAGGAATCAACATGTAAAATTGACTTAAAATAGGTGTTTGTACCAGATAAGGCCATAATCAGTAAAGTGTACTAGTAAAATGCAAATAATTTGTTAAATGTTTAAAATAATAGCCAGATGTAAATTAGGTAAATTACAGATATTTAATTAGGAATCGAGTGAAAAATAAATTGTAACATAAAACATATTTTAAACCATTTAATAGGTAATTCTGTAATTCAAGATAAGGCCTACAGATAAATTTCAAAGAATGTAATTCAGAAGCACAATTCAAACCAAAATAGGTCAAATTTAGTATTAAATTGTATTAAATAAAATCAGGAATATTGTTATATAATTAAAATTACATAAAAGTACTAAACAAATAATTTATAGCCATTTAAACATAAAAATGTCAATATTTTTTATATATAAGATTGAATTCAAATACAACAGCTGATGGCTGAACAATGAGAAATGATACCGAAATATTATAAATTTTCGATATAAAGGAACAAATATAGGGGAGTTGATTGTTAGAAGCCAAACGAGATAGACGTGTCAAAAGACTTCTCAGAAAAATACTAACGAAAATTTTAACTAACACCAACCGAGATATATGACGAAGCTATATAAGAATAAATAGAAGATAAATCAAAGTGAAGACTACTATAATATTGATCACTGAAACCTTAAATAATATTAAATTAAACCGTCACTACTACTAGACACGATTGAAGAACGAAAAAACTGAACTCAACTAGAACCTAGTGAGGAAACCATTTTGACACAACACTACTATTACTGAACAAAATCCAGCAGATGAGCACAACTATACACTGCAACTTGTGAAGATTCCAAGAGCGACATCCTTGAAGAGGAATTAACAACTAATACATTTATTTGGAACAGAATCTCAGAGCTGAATCTTCATTGCAGAACCACAATGAGGACGCCATCTTGTCATTTTGGTCAACTTCGCACAAGCTCTAGGGACCAGAGCGAGTGACGTCGGATCAAGCCATCGTATCGTAATATTTAAATTTTATATATTTTAACTTTATTATTTTGTATGTCTAATGAATAAGTTTTTAATACTTGTAAGTATTGAATTCTCTTGCCTTTCCTGACTATTTCTACAGTTAAAAGAACCCTTATACTATTGAATATTTTGAATGTATGAAATAATCGAACTGTAACTTTATATCGAATTAGATTCAAGCCTGTTGCGGCAATTTCAAATAATTGTTTTGACGAATAAACTCATTTATTGTTTTAATACTGTTTCATTGATCAGCTAAGCCTTAAATTAAATTACATTAATTATTTAAGAGAAAAAGTGAACTTCTTAAGGAGACGAGCTAGCAGAAGAAGAAGAACAGATATTAAATTGGCTGCTACATGCAATCGATGTGGCCTAGACAATCTATTTAAAGTAAAGAACAAATAAGTTTATTTCCGAACACACAGTTATTAACGAGCAGATTTTATTAATTGAACATAAAAAACAATTACACCAATTAGTATTAATTAATAACATAAAAAATAGCAAATAAAAATAAAAACAAATAAAAATAAAATAAATAAATTTTTTTTTTTATTAACCAATTATTATTTGTAATAACATTTGTTTTATTACAAGGGTTGCCATCAAATCGCCCAAGAGCACAGCCGTAGTCTTCTCCAGACGCTTAAGGCTCCCCGAAAAATAATACGTAGGCGATACTCTGTTGCCCTGGTCTCGAGAAGTCAAGTACCTCAGGGTCCACCTCGACCATCGTCTTACCTGGCGGACACACTCCGCACAAGTAGCCCGCAAGACTGGCAATCGCCTATATCAACTCCATCCTCTGTTCTGCAGCAACGCCATGACCCACCTAGGGAACGTAGGAAACTTATCATCTCCACCTATGTGGTGCCGATGGTTACCTACGTGATCCCCAAATATGGGGCTACTTGGCCAAGACCCATAAGCAAAAGCTTCAGTCTCTCCTTGACCGAGGATTGCGCTGGGGGTGCAAAGCCCACTATCTGACATAAAATAGAACCATCCGTGAAGCCCTGCGTTCCGTTCTCTGGACGCCACTATACGGACACTGTCCCGAAAATTCTATCGCTGCACCGCCCGATTCCAGGGCAACCACCTCATTAGCGCCCTTGGTCGCTACCAATCTGTGCCAGGAGAATATTGGACTCAGCCTCAGCGTACACTCACCCTCAATTAACTAATAATTAATTGAACACCCACGGCCGGTAGCAGGCCACACCCTAAATCCGGCCCTATCTATCGTCCCTGAGGCAGGAGCTCTATTTGAAGCTCGGGACGCAGGATATGAGCGAGCGACGGGCATGCCCTTCGTCCCGCATAGCCCTCGAACTTGTACCTTGCTATAATATTATTGAAACCCTAGAAACAGAAGCTTTTGAATCTACATTACCAGCTTCATACTATTTTCAGTTATGCACAATCCACAAGGGAGTTTTGTTACAGTACATGATATTAGAAATGTTTAGTGTTATCTCTACGTAAGCCACTACACATGTAACTATGTTCATAAAGTAATACAAAAAGCTAGTAAAGTAACACATGTAAGTACAATATAATGTATATACCAAACTTAAAATCTTCCTAACCCGTAAACATTAAAAATATAAACGTGGAAAATAAAAATCAAAAAGAAAATGTAGTATAATAAACAATAAATATAATAAAATATTGTCACAGTACAAAATAATTGAAAGAGAAATAAATCTGGAGACAGAAGTCCTATTGGCAGTATGACATCTTTTTAAGTGGAAATGGGGGCGGCAATGTTATTAATAGGGACATTTTGACTTTATATATTTCAATACAGAATTAAAAATCAGGTTTCTTGATCAGCTGTCATTGTCTGTTTGCATTGCTGATAGTTGTTTGATTTGCGCACCATTATATAAAATACATCCTGTTAGATTTTAACAGGATTGTATTATTCATGAGACTTTTTTTAAGTAGCCACATTACATACATTAAAATCTTGATGCGACGACTATACATACAGGCTAAAAAAAATGTTTTAGAGGAAGATATTTTATACAGAGATGTTACAGTGTAGTAAAGTAAGCCTCCTACCTCAGTAAGTGTGTGTGTTATTGTTTAGACTAGAGTAATTACTTGAGAACTCGTATTATTTAGTTCTAATAAAAGTGTAATTTGTTATAACAGAGGTACAAGTAATATAGAAAAATGTGAAACTAGGCAACCTTACCATATATCCGGTTCAGTACACCATATAGACTGTTATATAGGATACAGTAGTAACTCATTTTTTGTTCAGTTTGATTTTTTTTTACATTAGCAGAGAACTTATAGTTTCACAGCAATATATTATATTCTTGTTCAGCACTGCACTACTGTACCTTTGAAGAAGTCAAAAATTACAGTCTGTTCCACATTCTTTTTTACTGAGAGACAACTGTGCTAAAATCTTATTCCAGGGAGAGTCACCAACTGATTCTCCAGCAATGCTGGTAAATAAAAACCAGCCATAATGCACAGTATTGTTAATTTTGTAAGAAATATTAATTTGCATTAATCGAATTTTTGCCAGCACTAGAATATTTTATCATGTACTGGGAATTTGTGTGTGTGTGTGTCATTATTTAATTATGAACACACACACACATAGTAAATTATAAATCGAATCAATTCAATTGTTTACTAATTAATTTATAATCCTCTGATGATACTGATGTGTTAAGAGAAACTTGCATCTGGAGAAAATAAAATAATAATTGTACTTGCAGAAGTAGTTAATATTTGAAGAACATTTATTGCAGCAGTACACAGTAAATAATGATTATGTTTTTTGTGCCTGTCCAGTATATCTGCGTTTTTAAACATGTACCTGCTGATCTGCTTTCTTTGTAATTTTCCTACTCTTGTGAATTTCATAATTGGAAAGGATGATCAGAAAACTGATGCAGTTACAAAAGAGCCACCACCATGCCCTAAAAAAGCGAAACACAAAAGTAGAAAAAAATGAAAAGAAACCATCTTGTATAATAAAAGTGTTATTTCTATTGTTGTTGGTATTTGTTGTTTAATGCTATGTAGTTATTATTTTTGATAAAAAAGAAAAACTGTTAAGGTTTGTAAATAAAAATAATTATTGTTTGTAACAGAAATAATTTATAATTTTTTGAATAAACTGTACTTTTTATTTTCTTACAGCATGAAAATGTTGTATTTATAATTTTTTTTGTATAAGAGTATATGTTACAAGTCTGTGTAGATCTGACAAAAACTACTAACACATTTCAAAGATATAATGGTTTAGATATATGTAATTTAAAAATCAAATTTGGGAGATTTTGTCACTTATGATTTGAAAATTGTCTGCAAATGACATCTTCCATCTCGACATACACTTCCCGATGCATAAGATGTTTATAACACTTATTTAGAATACCAGGTGTGATGTTAATTTTGTGGTGGATTTTATCTTTCCAGTGTGAGCCCTGGTGGAGAAGGAGAAAACTCAACTTGTAAGGTATTGTTATCCTTATTGAAAAAAATTACTAGGAGAGAGATCTGGGAAGCAAGCTGGCTAGGTAAAATCACGAAAACAGGAGATAAGATGGCCTGGAAAGAGGTCATATAAAATGAACAAATTTTGTTGTTCCTGTGGGTTGCAGCGTCATCTTGTTGGAACTCAAGCTGTTGAAATTTCTTAATTTCTTCAAATTGGGATTGTAAATTCTCTTAACTGTCACTGTAACACTTAACTATTGTAACAGTACAAACTGTCCCATAAAAATCAACTAACTAAGTAACCAGAAGTGATGATAACCAGTAGTAAATCTACTATCAGCATTCAATGACAATACAACACAACCAGACGATGTGACTGAGACACTGACAAAGACTAGTTCCCAAATAGATTAGTTAAGTGAGCATAAGAAACCATTAAACAAAGTCAAACACCATAAATAGAATTAAAGGTGAAAGAATTGATATTTACAACATGTATTAAAGTAGTATAAACAGCACATTAGCTGAGTAATTGAAAAGTAATAATTTGCATAACAAATAAAAGGAAATATATTGTAGATAATCATGAATTATAGATGAATTATAATAAATTAACCATTAAAATAAGATTAAAAGTATAATCACAATGTTAGATCAACCTAGAAAGAAAGGTATGCTAAGGCATAATGAATAATGATGACAGAATAATTAATGAAAGAACAAATTGTATATGTTCTAATAATAAATGATCTCAATGTAATCAACAATGTAAAAACTATATGTATTTAAAAATGTTATAAGATGGTAAATTTTGTAGAAAGATGTATTATCAGTTAAGGTGAACAAAACCTTATTATGAATTGTGTAGACTAAGAGAATGGCATAAGATGAGTTAAGATGACTCAATGAATTATAAATAATGTAATAAAAGCTCAGAATAATGACTCACAACAACTTATGTGGAGTCCATACTGAAGGAAGTAGAGTAATTCTAAACTTGAAATAATAGACAAACAAATGATGACAAAACAAATTGTGAAAATAATAATAATGTAGCCTATAATAAAGAGACCATACAGAGTATAGGAAAATAGAGATATAACAATAATGTAAAAGGTGTAAGTCACCAAACAATGTCAAGTATAATAAGTATAGGAAGTAAGAATAATTTTGAATCATTAATAATGAAGTAAGGAAGGCATTAAATAATAATAAACAAATATGTTATAAGGATTGTTAATGTTCAGCTGGATACAGCAAATTTAGATAATAATATGTTAATTTCAATAAGATAATTGTGTTCAAAATAGAGAAAAATGATGGTTTAATAAATGTTAAAAAATACAAAAATAGAATCTGCAAAGTGTAGCAGAAGACATTTGAACAACACAATATTTAAGATAGGCTATCATTAAGATGGAGTTTATTAATGAAAAATGTATCCAAACTGGCCGCTATTCATATCAAAATAACCAGAAAGAACGAGCAATACGATGCTAGAAATAGAACCAAATTTGTAATTAGTATAACTGAAAAACAAACATAAATATGATAAATTTTGTGAATTTTGGAAGGGAACAGAAGAATACCAACAACAACAATAAACCCACGCTTAAAACAATTATGTAAGAGCTAAAAATAGAATGACCGCATCATGATGTCATTTTTAACCAATCAGGACATTACTTGAGAAATTAATTGTCGCTGTCTAGCGGAGTTTCAGTGGACTATGTATACAGATGTACGAGTGAACAAAAAGACATTTTTTCGAATTCCATTCCAGCAGATACTACAGGACTCCAGATCAAAATTTTCATCAAATGTTATTAAAATACAGCAGTGAAGAAGTTACATACTTATTAAAGTGCATCACAACAAGCAGTGTTCCCTTAACTAGTCGTGCAAAACAAAAAGAACGAGGTTAGGTGAATTACCTAACCAAAAATTTAATCTCAAGAAGTTATAATCATTCATTCGCGAAAAAGTGAAGTGTATGATCAGTGTATAAGATCGTAAAGTGAATTAAAAAATAATCCAAATCGATTATCAAACAGGGAGTACAGTGCCATATATAATTACAGTGTATGAATATTATGTTACTAGTATAAGAAATAATACACTTATGTACTAACGCAAAACATTAATACTATAAGAAATAAGCATTGTCTATACTTTTTTCAAGAGGAATTATACGATTCCAATATAATTATTAACGATCTAGGCTAACCATTGTTAACCTCAAAACTTGTAGAGGTCAGACGAACATTTCGTTAATCAATCTGACATTTTAAAGGTGTCTAACCTATTAAATTAAACGTATGTAAAGCATCGTAACTCGAGGCATAGTTATTTTATTCTGTAGTTCTAAAGGATTCACCCTTGAGGTATAAAAAATTTGTAAATAAACAAACCGATAATTAGTCATCATTGCCAACCTTCTGGGTTAGGAGAGAATTAAGCCAGGTATATTGTAATCCATAAATCATTGTTAAATTGAATGTATAGAGTTAAAGAAAGCACGCTGTGATCAATAAACCAGTAAATTATTAATTAACAAACGTTGTAAGAAATTATTGAAGCAATCATTAGTTATTTTTCTTATTTAAAAGAGCTGCAATTTCAAGGCACTCAAACAGTTAAGTTGGCGGCTTGGACGTGTGAAGCGCCAACCGTTTAAATACATAAACAAGACAGAAGAAAATTAATTAATTAAATTATTTTAATCATTCAATCAAAGAAGTAATTTAACAACATCAATTAAATTTATTTATTTTATTCTTTGAATAAATTATTTTATGGAATAAGAACCAGAGATTCCATATGGCGCCCAAGTAACATAAATTTAGCTAACTTACTTACAAACAGTGCGGTTATACTGTTTTGACAACTTAACAGTTTTATAACGTACTGAGACCATCTGAACAACTTGTACAGACAGACCTAAACTACCAGTGCTACACCAAAGGTACGTGAGAGTTATAATTACTTTATAATATTGTCAAAACAACACTTTACTGTATAAAGACAATTTAGGTCTACGGAAGTGCTACGGAACTTCAAGAGGATTCCGAAGTGAACAACATTCAATTAACTGAGATTGCAATAACTAATTAATTAAATAATAAAAATTAATTAAACAGAAAAAATGCAAATTCAATAAATTAAATAACAACCAAAATTATTTAATAACCAGCTAATTATTTAAAAATGAAAGATAATCAACTAAGAGTTACGCAAGTGGTACGTTATACTATTCATCCATCACTATCTTTGGTGAAATTTGAGCTTATGATTTGAAATGCTGATAGTGCGTCAATTTTGTGATGACAATGAAACCTCACGTGAATGAAGTGGCCTTTAGTGTGTTTGCTGTGGGTTGTTTATAGAACCCAGTATTGATAATTTTACCTGTTAACTTAAAATGAGCTTCATCAATCATAAAAGTTTTTGAGAGATATCAAGAATGTCATACAATTCAAGAAACTTTCATGCTTATTTTATCAATCTCTATGTAACGGGGCAGAAAAGGGGGCTTTCTATTTTCTTAAATTTGGGGTTTTATCTTATTAAAATATCAACAATTTATTTCATAAGTGTGGCCAGTCCCCGGTTGAATCTAGAAGCGTAGTTTCAAACAAAGGAACTGTGGTGAAACGATTGTAAAGGAATGTGCGGGTGACACAATTCTTAGAACTTTGCGGCTGTGTGACATCTATGCCCAAACGCACTAACCTCGGCAGCGCGCATACCCACGCTAAGCCAAAGGCGCAAGATGGCTTAGAAATGAATTTTGGTTCGTACACGTGGTCCGAGGTGATGGAAACAAAGTTTAAGTCCAACCCACATTGGTGACGTCGACCAGTGCTCACTGAATATCGTCGACGTCCAGAACACGAAAAACCTATGTGTTGAATGTGTCACCACTATGACTAAAAAATACCAGGCATTGGTTTCCGTCTTCTTCAACAAAAATATCGAGTAGAGGGGAGTTAGAGACGCTCTCGCAGTTCCTTACCGGCTCTCGCCTGCGCAGGCTGCCCGTCAACCAGGGCTCAAAAATCACATTTTTAAACATCAAATAAAAGTGCTGTTTTGTAAAGATACGGAAGTGAGTACAGTTTGCGAAGAATGACATCCTAAATTATTTTCGAACATACTGATCGAGTTTTATAAGTGATGCATCACAAGGTTGAGGAGATTCCACGTTGCCGGCAGGGGTAGTGAGTAACGTATCTCAGAATACAGAAATATATTGCATAAAATGGGGCGTATTTAAATAAAAAGGGGGTTCATGTTATTTTATTGAATGAATGTGAGTGCGGGCAGACTGGGCTGTTTTAGGTAAATATAAGCTGTAGATTTTAACTTTGTTAATATAAGATGTTTCGCTAAAATGTAAAGAACTTTTAATTTGTCTTGATTTTTTGGGAAAGAATATGTCATGATTAGAGACCAATACAAAAAAGGAAATAACTATATATTAAAAATTTTTTAATCTCTTCACAAAATGCGAGTTGCGTAAGTTATTCACACAACCTTAAATCATGCTTGCATCCTAGATGTTCGTATGACGTAACTCTGGGCAGAGAAAAGATTTTTAAGGTAAGTGAAAAAGTGGAATAATTTTATTTATTTATTGGTGTTTGTAATTAATTAGATCATCACATCTATTGGTAGTTGTGATAAAATTAATAGTACTAAACACAAGTATTAACTGTTCTAACCATAGGTGGTGAAGACTAATTCTTATAATTCATTTGTTGGTGTTACGGGAACTATATCAAGCAACAGTGTTTGTATAATACCCATAGAATCGATCTTTAACAAATGAAAACAAGACACATTTATCTGTCTATCCAACAATTTATTATATTTGAAATTACGGTCATTAATATCTCTATTGTAATAACACTCCTAGTTTCTCTCGCCATTCATCAATGTCATTGCAACCGTCTTAATTCATGGTCAGTGGTTGCAATCTTATATGGGTACGGTATGAGAATGTAAAATACACCAAACATTAGACTATGATAATCTAAGGCCTGAGCATTTTTAAGTGAGCATATGAGACTAAGTGATTCCTGTAAACAAGGAATATGTTCAGAAGTTCTTCACATTTTGTGTTCTTCCAATTATAGCCTGTAGAACGAAATGTTTTTAACCATAGAGACTTGTGGGAAATAAAATGCACTTTAAATTACCCTGTTGCTGTATTTTATTTACTTTTCAATGAAACACTTGTCACGAGACTCTACTGATCCATCTTGGTGACTGACAAATTATGGCTATAAACAACTCCCACATATGGCCCCCAATTATTATATAAATTAGTTGTACCAACCTCTTTGAAAATTACACTATAAAGAAATGTGTCAGCACTTTAGGACACACTCTGTAAAGATAATTTGAAAAAATGTTGTGTAAGTCATGTCAAATTTTTTCAACAGTGCTCCACCCAAACTGAGGTACTTGTGTCATTTCACAAGATCAACACTTGTAACGTGTTCCTTATTATCACTTTTTGTCACATCTTTTGTTACTGTCATTATTAGTATTTTTTTGGTTTTGTCACTTAATGTCCTATTTTGGACTTGTTAAATTTAAATTTATTATGCGAATTAGTTTTTGTGAAGTAAGCATACAAACTGAATGGAGCCTTTTTTTACTTGTGTAGTAAAATTTTGTATTGTTTCTTCACATGCACCAATGAAGCTAATCAGGTGCAGAACCATGCTGGAGCCATCTTAAATGCTGGTTGTTCTAGTATTTTTTTTACAGCTTGATGGGATTTTTCTTCCTTCTTGTGTGTGTTTTAAAGGACAGTTTGGTATTTTTTAAAACTATAATTCATGAATTAACATTGAATCAGTGGCGAAGTTACATGGAGGCAATTGAGGCAATACCTCCCCTAAAAAATTCTGTAGAATAAAAATTATAAATACGTATGAACTACATAATGTAAAGATTATACATTGTTACCGCGACTGTCGAATTTATTAGGCCAAAACGTGCTTTACTGAGCGACCGCTAGATGGTGTCAGGTGAGACTCGGCATAGCTCGTTTAAAGCGAATGAGGCAACCTGAACTTGCCTCAGCGTTTTTTGTATACATTGTATGTAAGCAATGTGCTGGAGTAATAGGGAAGTGAAGGGAGGGGGGATTGTCCCGTGCTGTACACATAAGAGCGTTGAGGCATGCCTCACTTCTGTGGTCCAAACATTCAAGTTAAAGCACGCTGTGTTGTTTATAAATGTGTTTATTTTATGCGGTTATTAAAAGTGTCCCTGTTATTCCGCTGAAGTCACAGATGATCAAGATTGTTATTTGAATTATTTGTAACATTAAACATATATATAGAAACTAATCAAGTTTAAAAATTTGAAGTTCAATCAGTTGTATTATTGTGTATGACTAATACACAATAATACAATAGAAACACGTGGTTCAATAGAAACACGTAAAGAGCTGTAAAACATTTTTTATTCAACGATTTTAAAAGAAGTCTCCATTAACATTAAGACACGAGTTCCACTGTTGCACCAACCTGTAGATTTCCTGCTAGTAAAATTCTTACGGGTGTTTGTGGAACCATTCGCTTACAGCAAACTCTACCTCAGCATCCGATTTGAACCACCATCCTTTTAGTGATTCCTTAAAAAAAATTTAAGATAAGATTTTTGCCTACCCATTCATTAACTACTAGCTTCGCCACTGCATTGAATACTAGTTTTAAGTGGGTAGGCTAGGTAAATTTGGTTATTAAATATAATTGGAAAGGGTAATTTGTTAAAAATTGTGAATCAAGATAATTCCCAGAGGCCCAAAGTAAATGATGGGAATATAATAGTGAAAATGTCTGTTGTGTTATTTGTGAGCAGAATATTAAAAATACTTGTTATTCAGGGGGGAACCCTTTACCCCTGCAAAGGGTTGTTGAGATAGATCTTTTTAATTTCTTTCATTCTATATTAATATATTTCAATTAGTAACTGTCATTTGTTCTGAATACTTTGCCTTCACTGAACCCAAACCTCTGCAAAATTTTAGTATCATTTTAATACAGTTTGGTGCATGTGATTTGAGTCACTTTCTTTACATTGGGTGTCATTAATGATGCAAGCCATTTCTTCATGTTCATGAAGTACTAGTATCAAAATCGGGCTGTGTGGAATGGAATGGTGGCATGAAATACTCATAATTAACGTTTATAAAATCCGAGCAACCTTCTGTTGAGGTACAATAATTTTAAGTCATTGAACCTAGGATGAAGTAGATCCATGATCAACTTTTTAAAAATAACAGTCTTTTGAAATATTCACGTTTTGCAGAACAAAAAAAAATATCTACACCTTAACATATTTACCTTTGCAAAATCTTGTCTTTATTTATTACTCTTTCTGTAAATAAATCAGAAACATCTATTTAGTACCTAGCAGAAATGTTATAAGTACGGTATGTTATAATAATATACTAAACAGCCAGCTTTAATTTTGTAGCATAAAAGGAAGATATGATTTATATCAGTGTATTTGAAAACCAGTATTAAAAAACTCATATTTTGTAAGTTATATAATATATTAAGAAAACATTCATATCCCGATGTTTTACCAATATTTTAAACTCATCTTCTGCATTGACTTCCTATAAAGACACTCCTATGCCATCTAGTGGTGGGTATTTGAACTAAGTCAAACTTTGCCTCTGTAATAGACATTCTCATGCCACCTACTGGTTATTTTCTGAACTGTAGCGTATCGTAATTGCAGAATATTTTTGTACAGATGTAGCTACAAAATACAGCAATATTTATGTGCATAAATATATGAATATGGCCATAATTTCCCCTTATTAGAATTATACTGTAATTTCATAATTTTGATTGTACAAATCAAAATTTGGCATTTCTTTTTGATTGTACAAATACTAAATACAGAGAAAATTTTAAAAGGTACTGTACACACACACACACCCACATGTATATTGTGGCGATACATATCACCACCATGCATATGAGAACTGTTAAGATAAAGAAACCATAGCTAACTAGTACTAGTGTAAATGATAAATGAAAGGAAACTTACAAATAAGAGTGTATTAAGCAGAGTATTCTGGTTCCATGCTAAAACAAAACAATGGATGAAGAAAAATAAATGTTGTAATACAATGATACTACTTGATACACAAGATACTGATTGATATAGTGGTGTGGTAGTGTAATTGCAGATACGCACCGGTATCTACGATAATGTTGTATTATAAAATGTTCAGATTATAATTATTATTGTTATTAGTTTGATTGTATTGTCGAATATGTGGGTATCGATGGTTCACTTCTTTAATTTAAAATATTTCTCGCACTCCGTTAGTAACCTCCCTCACTTACCACACGTGGATATTGTAGTCCTGTTCGGTGACGGTTCAGCTGAAATACACACACTGCATATACAAATAGATATTCTTCTTGAATATCCAATGTGACTAGCATGCACAATAAAATGATATAATAGCTAAATAAAGTTCTGAGTTATTAGAATTATTTGAATTCTTCCGCCACCTTTTGGTAGAACTGACTAATATTAAATGAGCTAATTTAAGTTGAAATAATACTCTTTTTCCACTGGTAATAAAATGTAGAGGTTTATTAACGGTTAATGACGTTATAAAATCTTTTAAAAATTGACAATCAGTTACTAATAACTTTACGGATAATAATTACAATTAACAAAATTTAAAATAAGACTCTGATTAGCCTCAAGGCTGGTAACCCTGGTGGTTATACAATAGTTTTATCTTAAGAGGTTATGGCCTCTTGTATCAGTTAATTACCATGTTCGTGTGGTTCTTTTAAGTAGCATGATGCCAGGTACAAGATGTGGCATTAATAATGATATTAAATGAACAATAATTAAAAAATAAACAAACAAATATAAAAATAGAAAATTAGTACCATACAACTGATAGTTATGGTATTATCGTACGCGGGAATCCGCATGCATTATACAGTATTTAATAGACAATCAACGAGTGCGTTAGCTTGCACTACTGAAATGTATTACTTTATTTTAATAATTCGCTGTGGGAATTATTTACTTACAAGAGAAAAATTTATTAAAAAACTCTTGTTATTATTTCCATCTGGTCTGGATTTTACTTGAGAACAGACTTGTAACAGAGAAAGTGGCAAGTTACAGTTATGACTTTAAGGTTATCTCATAACGTGGATTGTTATTATGGTTAATTATCTTTAATATTTATTTCTTCTTAATCTAAGTATATACATATTATTTATAATAGTTTTGATGTGTCATTATCAGTATCATATAATACTCCTTCGCATGAAAGTTAAAATATTTATCTTCAAATATAGAAAAATCAAGAAAACAACGTTAGTCAATTGAGCGACTATTGATATTGCTCGTATTTTGTAATAAATACTTCAAATATGATTCTTTTAATTATGATAAATAATTAAAATATTTATTCGACATATTAATAATTGTGAATTAATACTTTCATTAATTCTGATAAATTCCATCATCATTTTTGATACTTCGCTATTACTGACTTGCGTAGTATATCAACATTACGTATTTACAGAAATATTATTTCTGTTTCATTGTTAGTTAATAAAAAAGAATTGTACTCCGTTTTTATTTTTTTCACAACACTCGTAAATACGATCGATATTGTACACTGATCGTATTTAAATATTATACACTCCGCACAGTTCACTCGTTTATGCTGGTGTGGTTTGTAGGTTATATGTGTGTTGATTTACTGATGTTCACATGTCGCGCACAATTCAAAAAATAAACTTCTTCATGTTTCGTCCGCTGAGTGACATGACCTGTTCATTCGATGGCTGATAGACGACTCTTCTGCTCCTTCAAAGCGTCTGTGGCTTGTCTGCCAATTTTCATTCATTCGATTGGTTGAAATGATTAAACTCTCTAACCCAAAGCACTTTATTTTCTTAAAATATTTAATTTTTTACCAATTTTGGCGTTTGCGTTTGAGGCTATATGACGTCAGCACTGGTACAAAAAATAATTGCAAAGTTTAAATTCGTAATAACTTTCTTAATATTTGTCTTATCGTTAAACGGTTAGTGTCAGTAAATTGCGGACATCCTGCACTTTAATTAAAGTCCAAACAAGATTATAATCCGTCCATTACTTCAATCACTATAACGATTTTATTGATTTTTTTATGGTGCATCTTATATTTAATAAGTTTATTACACCAAACTTAATTATTTATACTAAAACACTTTTAATTAAACGCTCTGAGTCCATATCTCAACCTGTTTAATACAAAACTTGGGGATAATTGTTACCCAAACAATATCTAGTTATGGCGTCTTTGGGCGCCCATATTTGATTTTTCACAAATGTACTTAAAACTAATTTTTCTTATCTAATAACACTAATACTGTAACCTAATAATAATAGAAACGTCTATTTACATAATTTTATACTTGAGTATATGTATAGGGCTGTATTTCATATACTATTTACATTGTTTTAGTACCCTCCTATCTCTTTTCTTACAATTGTCATTTTACTTCTGGTTTTTTTCTATACAAGTTAGATTATGTAATAAATGCAATTAGTGTACACTTATAGTACCTAATTCCCTACATATAATTGCTAGCTTTTAGCTATTTGAGAACCCTTCAATTCTAGTAATGGGTCTGTTTACATTATGTCATAGCATGGTAGTCAGTTATTTTTGTTAAAACAATAATTAAATTGTTATTGTTACTTTAGATTTCCAAAGTAGTATCAGACATTCTTCTGATCCTTGGTAATACTTTTATCTACTTTTAAACAAGTTTGTATGCTGCATTCTGCATAAATAACTTGCTCCTCATTGTTTGTTTACATTTGGATTCCACCATCATGGTCATTTGGTTTTTAATAATTTATATATAAAATGACTATTCTCATGGTCATGGTCTGTTTTCAAAGTAGCATTAGGTGTCCCTCTTACTACTGGTAACACTCTTATCAATCTTTGTTCAAGCTTTAATACAGTATTTTGCTTAACTAGTTGGTTACATTGTTTCTGCTTACTTCTGGTTACGTGTTCTTAGTTAGCTAGTTTACAATATTTTGGTTACAAAACTATTGTCATTATATTTATAATCTGTTCTCACAGTAGTACCAGATGTTTATCTAACTACTGGTAATACTTTCATTAACATTGGTACTTGTTTTGATACTGTATTTTGTCTAACTAATTTGGCATACTAGGCTCCATTTTTCCTATGTTTGTGCCATCATATTTGATCTGTTTTATTTGTATGGTATCTCAATATAATACACTGTCTATTAGGGTGTATCATTATTTGTAACAAATCCATGATTGATATTATAGTTGATGGTTATTTGGTTAAATTAAAATGTATGATTTTTTGTTTCATAGGTGTCTTTCCTATGGGGTTATGTAACAATGTACAACATGTTCTAATGCAGCATTTTGCTACTACTAACATGACTTCAGTATGGTATCTTACTACAATATTTTAATTGTTTTAATACACATGTTTACACTACTTCTTCTTAAACAATAATACAAATCTTTTTGTACTAATTACAATATCTTTCTTGTCATTGGTTGTGTCTAATTCCTGTCACATTTGTTTGATATATAATAAAGGTGTTTATTGTCAGTTCTCTATGAACAATAATATAATTGTTCGATTTTATTCTATTCTGGTGGTCTTATGATTATCTATATATGGATCACAATCTTTATTAAATTAGTCACTAATTGTCTGTGTATATTTGACTATTTAATTCTTGCTGTTTTCACTATGAAAGTCACATTTTCTTCCACTATAAACCTTATCACTGGAATTGTTTGTGTGGTTTATTAGGTTACGATTAGTTAACTGGTCACAGGTTTTCACATCTATATTAAGTACTCACTGTAATTGTTTGTGGTTCCTTAAATGTTAAACACTGTTTTTCTTTTCATATTTGATAATCACTATTCCTTTGGTTACTATTATTGTCTCTAGTACACTTGATAAATGATGAGTTCTTGCATGGTCTATCCATTTTCCTCTCTCTTCATGGTACGTTTCCTTGTCCTTCTTCTTTTCCTCTTTTTTAGGTTTGAATGTCTTCTTCAATATTTCCATTGTAGTCATTATCTTCATTTGTTCCCCTCGTTGTTGGAGTTTATTTGTATTGTCGTTACGTTGTTGGCAATGGTATTATTCTTGTGATTTCCCTCACTGTTGGATTTTATTGGTCCTTATTTTGTTGGTTCCCCTCACTGTTGGATCCTATTGGGTCTGGTTACTGATATTTTATTTTGGCTCATGGTCATTTTCTTTCTTCATTTCTTACTTGATGCTGCTATGTTAATACTTTCTTCCTCATCGTTGGGTTTTTTATACTAATATATCTGTAGATACACACTTTTATTCACATAGGTTTATTTATCTAGAAATACTTTCATGCTTTTCTGTTCCTTGACGTTATATTAGCTTATTTTATGTAACGGCCATATTTGGTAACGTTACAATGTTAAAGAAATGTAATATCGTAATTATGATGAAAATTAGAAGAATAAAACTTTATAACGTGATAAACCCAACAGATATGGTAAGTGAGGTGTATAAACAAGTCCAACGATGAAAACAACCAATTAAAATAAAGACATGCAACAAGCAACAAGACAGTGAGGACCACATCAATTGCAAAATAACATAAATGTATGAAGAACTAAAAATAAAAATAACAAAAAAAAAATAAACTAAAAACATGTTAATGACCAAGTAAAATATAAACAAAAAGTACTACTTAAATTAATAATAATAATAGTAATTAAAGAGAAAAAAATCAGAAAGCTGGTAGAGTTATAGAAAATGCAATACAATGGTATAAATAAGAGTAAGAAATATGTGCATTAGTCTAAGAAAAATTGTAAAAACTTATACTGTAAGGGAGTGAAGTGATAAGTGTACAAGGTAGGAAATAGTGATGATCAAAGATCATGTTATAAACCAGTGGGGAAGGGAGAAAGTGAAGAAATGGTCTTATGTATAAAATAATACACATTAAGAACCATTAAATAAAAGTAGTGTGTTTAAAGGATTCTGTATACCCAGGATTTATCATGTTACAATTAATTATTTAAAGGGTTTTGTATACCCACAGACTTTGTTATGATTAGGTATTTAAAGGGTTTTGAATACCCACAGAATTTATTATGTTACAATTAATTATTTAAAGGGTTTTGTATACCCACAGGATTTATTATTTTATAATTAGGTATTTAAAGGGTTTTGTATACCCACCGGATATTGTTTTATAAGTATGTGTTTAAAGGGTTTTGTATACCCATAATTTTATTATGTTAGAATTACTTATTAAAAGATTTGCTAATTTTACAAGAACAGTAGTTTTAAAAGCTGTTAGAAATGTCAATATCAGGTACATGGTGAAACATCATATAATGTAAAAAATCATTGTAAATGAATGGCAAAATGCTAAACCTATAAATAATTAACGTCACGTGACCCGGGTCAAGGAAAAATCAGAGCTCACAAAAGCGTGGTCATAGCTGTTAGCTAAACGGATTTTTCGATTTAGTCTATTGTTAAAGCTCAAACTGAACAGATGAACTCTGTGTAGCAGAGAGTCACATTTTGATGAATAACCAATAACCAAAAGTAAAATATAAAGAGACGTCAATATCAAAATAAGAAAAAACATTAAAAATTTATACCAGCAAACCATACTAACAGAAGTAATTGAAAACCAAATGAAAAGATGATGGTCAACTTAAACTAACACATTCCAAGTACCTTTATTTTTGTATTGTTTCAAAGTGTAAGTAGCAAGGCAGTTGTTCTTCCAGCTTCTTCTATCCTCTATGATCAGCCTATGACATGCTGATTCCTTCACACCCTAATCATTACCATTATTTCTAATAATTAATAATTAGAGAACCCTGAAAAATGTAGTGGAACATCTCTTACCCAAAAATATCATCGGAGTAATTCTGCGGAGCGAAGACCACTGGGATCAGGTAACAGCCTACACAGAGAAGGTACTAAGGCAAAAGAAGGAAGCAGAAAATGATCTTGCTACGGCTACTGACAGTATAGTAGAAAACAGGTAACGTGGACCCGCTGAATGTTTAAAACAGATGAACATCCACAGGATGAAAAACAAATAGCATCACCTCTACGTATTGCAAAATCTGAGTCCCTCGGGATCCATGCCATGGACAAATAGGTTTGTGGTTTTGGTGGGTCCGAGTCCCATGCACCGTAGGAGTACTGACCTTCCTGCGGTAAACATTAGTTTTACAGTCTCTCTCGTAAACACAAAAATCACTAATTGCATGCTTCTTTACATTACACTACCACTCCACTGCATACTTATGCTTACGAGGAGATACTTGTACTTAGAACTGATACTTAACTTATACTCAATTTAGGAGTTTGTTGTCCAAATAACATCATGGAGCCAGGTGGATAGTGAGGCTTAGACTCTAAATAACAACTAATTTAGGGGTACATCACTGCTTGCAGATTAAAAGAGTGTATCAACAGGTGGCATGGTGTGTGTGCGCGTGATTGTCCATTATATTTGACAGTACTAAATATATGGCAATATGCTATACGGATCATGTGCTAATAACAAATCTGGATGTGTGTCAGAAGTGTGGGTAGGAGGAGATATGCATTATTGATGAATTTGAACAGTATAGACAGAAGAGAAAGATTCGATTTGTAAAGTGTGGTATGGTTTAAATATTTTGTTGTAGACGAATGTATTTATATTATTCCACATATATTATTAGTTAGCAATTTTGAGATAAAACTATCTCTATTTTCCTCTTATTGTAGTTTAACTGTGTGACATATCTATCAATCACTACTGTTTGTTAATACTGAAATACATACCTGCCATCAATTTTTCAAGTCTAGTTTGTTGCATGATTTATTAAAGTTTAAAACCTGGTGATCGTTTCTGTATATTTCATTCCATATGTTCCATAGCAGGTTTTGTTATTATCAAAGTAATTTTAAGCTGGAAATGGAAAATAAGTCTTTGTCTCGCAAACAGAGTAAAATAGGCCTTCCCCATGTATCTTTTTAGAGTTGATATATTTTGGGAGAAAGTTTTCCACCCAACTACTAAGGGTGGGGTGATTTTGTAAAAGGCATTTTTCAAATAGACAAGGTGAGGATTGTCAGGATGGACATTGTTATTAGTTGACACTGTGTATGTTGTAGTGATTCGATTCAAGTGGCAGTGCCTTCCACATAGTACTGTTCAGCCTGTGGCTGCTAGTTTAAGTTTAATATTAGTTATTTATTAGAGCATTAGAGTTTGTATAAGATTTTTGTGTGTGCAAAACATCTAGTAAGTGTTCTATTGTGCAGTGAATTGAAACCCAGAGATTACTGTTGTAAGTTTACTGCAACTATGGATCGATTCCTAAAAAGAGTAGGTCGTTTAGACCTGAACATGATGGACACACCGAAAGGGCTTTTCGAGACCAAAGCGAGTAGCAGTTTTGCAATAAGTGGTGACAAAGTTGGTGTTAAGATGGCTGCTAATAAAGCTAACATGACTGGAAAGAGGAAAATCGTTGGGATGAAGTTAAGCCATCTAAAAAAAGAAACAAATGACAATTTTTTAACACTGCATGTGATTATATAATTCAAAAAATGCAAGTAACTCAACATTTTTTACTTCCATGTTCCATAAGGAAATGGAAGTATGGTCATGGCAAAAAAAATCATGTTCGAGATAACGGCAGATTCTGATTGTACTACCATTAAAACATGAAAAAGTCATTTTACTTCCATGTTCCATAAGGAAATGGAAGTATGGTCATAGCGAAAAAAATCGTGTTCGAGATAACGGCAGATTCTGATTGTACTACCATCAAAACATGAACAAGTAATTTTTCGAAAAGTGTCTGTGTGTAGAATATTTTCTATGGCAACGATAACAGCCGCAAATTCAAACAGAATCAAATAATTGTTTGCATACAGCCCTGAATTGTAGAGGACTCAAGGCCTATTGTTTTTGGTGAAGACCGGTTAAGGGAAAGCGGTAGTTTACCTGCAACGTTTTACGTTTTAACAAGAGTAAAGTGCTTAATTTTGATAAATAAAGTATCCTGAAAAGAAGGTCATAATAATCCACTGTAGAAAGGTAGATGAAATATCTATAAATGAAAAGGGTAGTTGAAGGGGGAGGGGGTAATTTTTTGTATAAATTAAAATGGTAGTTGATGATGGAGGAGGTAAATTTTTATAAGTTTTATATGTGTACTACGTTATTGACAACAAAGAAGTAGTTTCTATGTAAACATTTCATTTCACTTTAACAAAATTCTATATTTTTCATTTTAATTTAAATCACGTATGAGTGAAAATATATCATTCCTGGCAGGCAAGCATATCTCAATTATGTAATGTTTACTTTTCCAAAGTTTTATTATTGTGATTACCGCAATAAAAAGGCCGGCAGGACACACACACACACAATTCACATTATTTCTGGCCTCACTCGTGTTTGCACGCTTTTTAAATGGAAAGTGCAGAAACCCACACCAACACAACCGTGCAAGCCGAAAAGATGGACATCGATTTGCTTCCTGTGGATCACTGGGCAGTGTTGTTGTATTAAAGCAATTAATACAATCTGTGTACTTATTTCTATTATGATATGAGAATTATAAACTAATATGTTGTGTGTATGTATGAAAAATATATAAATATTTTTCTCCTTTGGAAAATTTTTTGTCCCTCCTTGAAAATATTTTGACCTCCCTGATGGCTAGTTATTTACTAGTCTGTGTAGAATATAGCGTTATGACATGGATCAGAATGGTGGGTGTTAAACAGGAGACACAAACGTATTAAGGAAGAAATGTTTTGCTGAGAAATTTATAATTATACGGGTGAACAGAATAGTCTTTCAGGAAATCAGAAGACAAATGGAAAGAAATAAATCAAGACTCGATTTTAAAAAATAAAAATGACTAGTATAGTATCGACAGGAAAGACTTTGATAAGACTATAGACATCCCTCGGCCCCTCGCAGTGAGAGTCCAATTTCATTACAGGAATCAGATCGCAGCTACCTTTAGCTAGCTCTTCGTTCAACCTACAGACATTTTATCCAAAAGTACAGTCCTTCCGCATGAAGGTTGAGGATAGTCTTAATCCACCTGACATGGTGGTACCATTTTAGCTGATACATAATTTCTTCAGAACTCAAGCAACCACTTATTTAATTAATATTTAAATGATTTTAAATATAAATTTTAGGACATGGAAGTCATGTATGGTTCTCTATACCGTTTTTTAAAAACTGCCCTGTTGCAAACATTAAGAACCGTGAGGTTGCATCAGCAGAATCAGTGAACAATTTTGCAAAATAATTTGGATTTTATGACCTAGATAGTATTGAAATAGAGTTTACTCATTGCCAATGTGATAAGTTGCCTCCTGAAATTTCAGAATGTGACAGAGTGGGTGAAGGGTGGCACAGAATTAGCAATTTAAAAAATTCTGTGTACACAAAAATTGATGCTTTCCATACTAACAATACCACACAGCAATACAACTGAACAAATGTTCGGTGTTTTGAAAAAAAGAATCAGTCAGCATTCCATTCAAGTATAAGCATCAGAATGCTAGTCTCTTTTAATTGAAAAACTCATTATGAACTGCTGCTACAAAAATCACCTTCTTTAAGGGGATGGGCTAAAGAAAGCAAAAAGTGCTTGTTATCAGAATCTAAAAACAGGCCTTCAACCTCAAGTGATAAGTAGTGCTGTAAAAAAGTTACATTTTACCAGTGGATAATGTTTATTGTTTTTTATTGTTTGTTTGTTAAGTACAGTGGATTTAGCAACATTTAGTTGTTTAGTTATATATTTTATTGTTAAAAAGACTTGAATTTCTGACAGTTTGCATATATAATGAACTACATTTTGAAAGGCCTTAAACAAATTTGATAGTATTTTTTTAAGACAATTTGTGGGCATGAACTAGACAGTGAAATTAATCTTCATATATTTTCGAAGATTCTTCAGTATGTACTGTTTACAATTATTTTAATTGTGTGCAATTAAGTTGTAAGATAGTTTTCTTTTGTTGATTATCAATGTGAAATTACCATGAATATGTAACGCGAAATCTGTATCAACAATTTTGGTGGGGGATATAAACACACACAATTGGCCTACTACTACTCCGTGAAAGGCACGGAGAGCCAATGTTGGCAGGTATGGAAATGCCTTGTCCAGTATAAGTGATTAGCAGTTTGGCAAGTATTGGTCACAGATCATGACACTGAGGTAACCAAATTTATAAATATTGTATTTTAGTATTTTATTAACCATTTTCTGCTTATGACACTCTGTTGATATTTTAAAAATTTATTTCACAATTTATAATATTTTTGTTGGGGTCCTCCCCACTTATGCCATTTGGATTCGGCATTAAACTTTAGGTCCCTTATACCTGTGAGAGACTCTGGAACACATGCACCATGGGTATATGTGGGGAGGGTACAAACGAGTCGAAAGACTGACGATTCCAGGAGGGGGAGGGGAATATTTTTGAGTCATAATAAAATGGATACATTTAATTATATTAAAATGTGGCAATAAAGCCAATTTAATAAAATTGTCTAGTTGAAGAGGAACATCAGCAAACTGTAAAAAACTCAGATGTGGGGTGTTATGATAAACAAGCACAACCTTGGATGGTATCATAAATTTCCTTTCTCAAACAATCCACGGCTATTAACAATGAACAATGGAAAAAAGACATTTTGTTTTTTTTTGTTTAAAATTAACTTTTAATTATACCATATTAACAATACAGAATAATAAATACTACAAAATAATTTTAAACTTAATGCGAAAAATCTGCTTTTATACAGTACGTTTTATTGCCCAAAAAAGTTCTTCTTTCTCTGGGCATTGATTATATACATATTTTCTCAAATTTGTCTCAGGTCACTGGAATTAAATGACGACAATAATATTAACAGCCAAGTTAAAACTAAAACAAAACTTAACTGTATGGTATAATACATAAAATCATTACTGTTATCAGTATTATTATATGCTACTGGCATACACTCTTAATAATAGTTTTTTCCACACTGTCTTTTGGAAATGTTGAATATCTGGACTGTTACCAAACTTGTAATCACAAAAGTACAAGCCCCAAAATGTGCAATACGGTACAATACATCTGAGAATTTTATACATAGATTGTAACTGCCAGTAGCTGTTAGTTCTCAACCAATTCCATACTCAAATTGTGGAAGCAAATCATGTCTTATATATTTATGTATGTAGTTGTGCTGTTTGTAACTGCATAAATTACTGACAGATCCAACTACACATTTACTGTAATCAACAAAACTATGAATGTTCATTGCTCAATATAAAAATATTTTTAGACAAATTTAGCACCCGTTGTGAAACAAACATTAATGAGGACGATTTACAAAACTCTTTACAGAACCCTGAGACTACACCCTGCACCTGCACGCGCGCGCGCGCGCGCGCACACACACACACACCTCAGACTCAGACCCAAACAAAATGCCCAGAGAATGAAGATGAAAGACATGCACATAAAGGCATTAGTGCCTTCTAACAGAAACAAGAAAATAAACAGCTGTTTTTTTTTTACCCTTAGCACAAGTATAATGTACTTATACATAACATATTATGTTAAAAACAAAATTACATTTTACCCAGAAAACTATGCTAAAAATGAGAATAATGTATATACAAATAATTTCATTACAACTGATAAAAATGAAGAAAACTTAATTAATTAAAATACTTAAAAATTAATTACTAGTATGATTATTAGGATCTAAAACACTAATTCATATATGAAAATAATACACATAAACATAATATAATGAAACAAAAATTACAATGTTAATCAGATGCAGGCTTACATACCCCTTACATTTTAATTTGTAAAAATTAAATATTCACAAAAAGTATATGCTAAAGGTGTACATGTTTGAAGTACATAAACTTTTAATTTGTATTCAAACAGAATTCCGATTACCAATATTAAGAACTATATTAATATCATCAAAAAGGAACTGTACAAACTATTAGTTTTTTTAACACAAATCTTTTTAGTCTTTATGTACAACAAAAATTTGATTTTATTAGGAACGTGTATCTTGTTTTGTAGATGTAACACGGCAATAACTTCATAAATACAAAAGATATCATCAGAATAAGTTTTGACACTGTCAGCCATTACATAAGTAAATCTTGTGTAAGATCTACAAGGCAATGCTAATTAATAATTTCTTGTCTCATTTCAGGAGCCTTTGTTAACTTAATAGCCCTTTTACCAACAACCGCTTTGGATGGTTACTAACCACTTGTTAACACGACTATGATAACTGATGACTTTGCTTCACATAGGTGGAAAAATAAAAAACAAATCTTGTAAACTACATCTAGGGTGGTGTCCCTGTTTTGTGGTTTCGTTTTACATTTGACACATGTATTTTTGTGATTCTGTTTACGGTTTGCTTTTTGTGTTGTGTTTGTTTTGATAAGTTCTATCTTGTGGTTTCAGATAAGTTTGTAGTTCAGTTAAGTTCAGCGTACCTTTGCTAATTTTTTGTGTGCTTGTTCTATAAATCATAAAAATCATGAAGTCATATTTAAAATAAAAACTGCTGTTTGGGTCGCATCATTGTTTCATTATAAGTATATTTTCTTAATTGTTTCTTAAGTGTATTTTTATTAATTATAACACTACCGACTCGGAACACAATGTGTTCCCACATGGATAACAAAATCCAAGAATCTATTTTTATATTTTGTCTCTTTCTAGTTTCTATTTGTTTTATTTCTGTTATTGAGAATATTCCAGTTTAACATTAATTCTTAAAGAATTTTTAAAGTGACTTTTTTTTAAAAGCGTATTGTGGTCATAAATTTTGACTTAGTTAAACTGTCAAAATTGATATTACTGTTACTGATAACATTCTTTTTTTTTCATCTTTGATGTTTTTCTAATTAGGACTACACAATTTAAGCATCAAAATTTTCTTCTCTCTAATCTATTTTTGCCTATGACGATAGTTTATATTATGTACACATATTCAACAATGATAATACTTTCGAATTACTTAATGAAAGAAAGAAAACCTTGCAAAATTAAATTTATGATCACAGAAACTGAACAAATATGTGCGTGTATATTTTATTTACCTTACACGAACAACAAACTTGCTGAAACTTAACTAAACTTTGTGAAACTGGACATTAGGTATTTTTCTCTACAGTCACAGCTCTATTACCTGTACAAAATAAGATACGTGTATTTCAAATATTGCAAATAACACACATCATACAGGTAACAAAATTAATACTGAATTTATTACACCTTGGAAGATGGTTCGTATCTGAAATTGTAAAATGTCTGTATCCAAGTTAGTTTGAAAAATTTGTACAATTACACTGCAACTGACCAATTCAATTAAAATGTATTCGCAATTTTTTATAAAGTTATTTATAAAAATAATAAAACACCATGACATTTGGGAGTTCTTAGATACCACTATTCCCTGAATTGCTGTGCCCTTTTGTATAAATACTAAAATGCTTCTTTCAGTGTTGCCCGACCTTAACAACCAAAAAATATTGAAAGATAGTTCAACTTTTCTAATCCATATGCATGGACAAAATCCTTTTAAATCGACTATTGTGTCATCATATAATGAACACATTTCCACATCTACACAGATGTTTCACCAAACTGACCGTCTGTATTCTTGTATGATTGTACGGTTTTATTGTGTAGGGATTGCATAGTACATTATAATACCTATAATAGTAATGCCTACTGTTAGAAATTCTAATCAGATCTGTTATAATTAGTACAAGGATAACTGTAATCTGAGGTAGATCTGAATCATATATTACTCGATGAAAACAGTATAACTTCATGTTACAATTTTTTTGTCTAATTTTGTTTAATACACTTGCAACGTGAAACTATTCTAGAAATGCACACAACATTCTTAATCAGTTCTGAATAAAGTGGAATGTATTTCTGAACAAAAATAAACTGGCCCTATGCATTTTGATTATAGTAAGTAGCAAGTAATACCAGCTCTGCAACAGTATTGATTAAACAGAAAATCACATTTTTATGGTGTAATTACACAAGTAAAAGTCTTCCAGCCAGGATGACAGCCAATTAATTATATAAAATTTTAAATTCTGTAAGCAGGGGTTAATAATAAAGTTTATTTGCATCTGGAAAATTATTTTCCAGTTAGCCTAATTTGCATGTGTGTTAATGACAGGCATTCTTCTTAATGCTCGACATGCCATAATACAACAGAATATACTTTATCCTTACCTCTACAGAACATATAATGGGGTCATGTAAGTTATACAGAATATGTCTTAACAGAATGGTAAAACAGCTCAAGACCAGTTATCTAATGGCTCATAGCAGGCTGCACTTTAGTCATCACAGATCTATCAATTCCTGAACCACATGGTGGGAATCTCTTGTGGCTCAGGAAAAGGTTCCAATTGTGTCAACCAACGAACTTGCCTGCTATATTGTGTAGTGCAGTATGTAGAGTAACTCACCTACTTAACCTAGATATCTTTAAACAACAAGGCCCTAGCCACTTCTGGATTTTCTTTACCATTCACATTTTGTACACAAATTTCTTTACGACTGATTTTAACATGATAATGTTTTTAGGCTGGGGGTCATTCCACAAAATGCGTGATGCAAAATGTGTAACGTCATCAAAAAATGTAACGCTCCAGGTGATGTTGACACTATATTTTTTCCACACTTTCGATTCCCCACAGTCTAGAAATCTTCGGTCTCTGTCGTTTTTAAGAAATCCGTACGAACATCGCTGAACAGGAGAGTCTGCAGTTTATGCACATTATACGTTTCAAAAGCCTAAAAACATTATCATGCTTCGATGTTTCGGTTTCGTCGAAATTCTTTCTAATTGAAAAATTATCTGATATCGAAATTTATCTAATAATAGATGTACTTCATTGAAATTTTTTTTTGTTTTAGTTTTCTCCATTCCAAAAATACACATTTCAAACTCCAAAACACATGTATCATTAACTTTTTATAAAATTTAGTTTTGTATTTCTTTATATAAAAAAGGGCACATTGTATATATACTTGGTATACACAAAACCAGTACACAGTGTATGTAGAAAATGTATACAATTTTATAACTGTAAATGTTGATATAATAACATTGTGTTATATACCAACGGACGTTCTAAAATTGAAAATTCTTTTCATGTACTATTTTTATGAGCAGCAACAATTTGTTATCGATGTCAGTAACTTTTGTTATATGACCAGTGGGCAGTTACTGTACATGATATACAGTAACGGCTTTTGACATGTCTTGAGGACAATATAAATACCACAAATACACGCAAAACATTTATTACTATTTCACTTTCATCATTTACACCAAACAAATTTAGACGCTTCTGTAACAAAATCAATCTCATATTCAAGCTACTCTGTCTAATCTAATTGAGTCCAACAGACTCTGATTCACTGCTTATTTTACTTTGTATTAATTCTATGAGGGATATCCAGAAAGTAAACACAGAGTCCTAAGTGGGAAGTGCAGGGAAATCACAACAATCAAGGTGGTAACACTCTCGCATATATTAGTATATTTATGGTAACTCTTATTTCAGATACTGAACTTATTAACATCATGTTAGGGTGCTCTATTACATTAATGGATGTGATATTCAACATACTACTGAATATTTTGGACTTTTGTTGTTGTTGTTCTATAGTTCATACTGTGTGCCATAGAACTATGGAAACTCCTGTGCACATTGTAATGATGATGGAAAAAGATCGGATGTATGGCCAAAAACAGAATATCAGACACGCTGATGTTTAATTATTTATTTGCATCGGTAATAATAATGCAGATATACATAACACTTACCACCAGTGGAAGTTTCAGACCAGTTTTTGTGATCAAAACCCTCACTTTACTATCGGAAATTAAAATTTTTGTTTTCTGTTGAACCATTTAGTGGCGTAATGCCACATATGTTTAGATACGTAACCATAAAAGCAGAATTCACTATTACATCCAGAACGTAGTATCATCCATTGTGGACTGATTTCTAGGTCGAGTCTAATTCAACCCTGATCTGTTGGGCTACAAATCTGAGCAATTACTGTGACTACACCTATATGAGAATATACATATTACAATCTCACACTACTTCAAGTGTGACACTTTCACTTCGTATAATTAAAACTAAGCTGCCTTTTCACAGATAATGTGATGGTTGATCTGAAAGTAGTTGGAGTTATGCATTAAAGGACAGACATTCATGGAAGGCAACACTAGGAACGGCCAAGGTTCTCAACATGGTGTAGTGTCATTTGAAAGAGATAAAACTATGTTGACTGCTTGTAGGTAGTATGATGCACCTCATGCCTAATGTCTGTAGGGAAGTTGCTGACAAAAGAAACATTTCTTCCGTACAACGTTAGAAGCAGAATTAGTGAAAAGGGTGGAGGCAGTGTATGTAATTGGTCGTGTTTATGAGAGAGAGACATCTAACAATACAAGAACAAAAAAAAACCTATGTCTAGGTTTAACAAGCTCAACAAAATTGCATTTATGTGGAAAATATAATTAAAATTTATGTATGTAGAAAGTTAATCACTCAACTTTATGAAAATATTCTTTATTACAACTTTTACATAGTTTTCTGTATTTTACTTCATGGACATCCCTTGTACATGCTGTAAAACAGGTTTTTACTAAGACCATACCACAGCTATCAATTTTCAGATTACCAACAAATTAAACATGCTGAGCAATTCACAATATCTCTTCACGCTTACAATACCCTTGTGGCTTTCTTCATTGTACACTGTTACATTTGGTACAGTTGAACCTTGATATTCTACACAAAAATTGTATACAAACTTGTATTTCCTCAAATGCACACTGATCTTAATTTTAACCATATCACATTTCTGAACATAGCTTCTGGTGGTGTCATCTCTCTATACTGACTTCAACAACACGTGGGTTTGAGTTTTATGCACAGCCCCCTTCTCTACAAACAAACATCTACATAAAATCAAGGTTCCACTGTGTTTCTCAACAATCACACTTTAAAAAATAGTATACACTTTCTATTTATATGGACTGGTAAAAATATATAAAATGTTTAAACATGATTCTGTGTATAAAAATATATCTGAAAATAAATGAATACAATAATTATAGCAGCACTGAGTAACAGTAGTAAGACTCTTACAAAATGTTTACTTTGTAATTAATACTTTTGTGTTGATGTGTACATCCGAAGTGGAAGTTTATTCAATTTGTAAGGGGATTCCAAATAAACGATGGCAGATGGCACACCTCCAACAATCCTGCAAGAAAAGATAAATATCACTTGAGAAAAGTATTTGAAATATTGTCAACAGTTAGGACAGTTTGATACAAAATATGAATATTTCAATCTGAATTTTTTAACCATGGAATTTTTTAAAAATGTATTATATAATTTTATAAATTACACACATTTTAACAGAAATGTTATTACTTAAACCTAATAAGTAAATTTACTAAATGAAGTAAAACTGATTCTCCTGCACCTAGTAAGAAAAGGAAAACGCTAACTCTTCAATGTAAACTTAACATTATTAAGGATTTTGGGTTCCCAAATGAAAATGTGTGAATTAGCAAAGAAGTTTGAGCTATTGAAATCCACAGAAAGAACAATTATAAAAGATAAAGAAAGAATTATCCCAACTGTGAAAAATGCCCAATCCTTGAAGTCAAGCATAATTCGTAAGCATCACGATAATATTGTTGAGACGGAAACAATGCTGAAATTATGGTGTGATACTCAAGTAAGAGTGAAGAATTGTCCAGTCGATCAGAACACCATGTGTTATCAAGTTAAACTGATTTTTGAGAGGTTGAAAGAAGAAGCTGGGGAGACGGCCAAAGATGAAAATTAAGGAAAAACTAAGAAGTGAATATATGAGTAAAGAATAGGGAAAATTGCAAAGTTAAGGAAGAAATAAGAGTTCTGGTTTGTTTTATATATGTTAACATCACTACTGTACGCAAAATATGTTTCAATCAGCACTTTTTTCTCAAAAATCATTTGCTGAATACACTAAAGTTCGAGTAAGACAAAATTCTAGAGGTTGTATCTAGCACTGGGTGTATAGTTTCTATCATTCTCTATACCTGTGGACTGTGCATACACATGTACAAAAATGTATCGACATTATTAAAAAATTACATATTTTTATTTTTTGATAGAATTTCCATACAAATGACATTAACGTTGGTCGCTGTTGGCAATAAGCCAAGCGATGTTGCTGGGAATTAAATTAGTAGAACCACATAAAAAAAACCTGCTTTTTTCAAATCATCAGATCAGATAAGACTAGTTACAAAAAACTACTACAGTAGAAAATGACTGCTAAAACTGAATAATATAGCGAAATCATGTGATAGATATGGCCAATATCACTGTACAGGAGGTCCTTGACTTACGAACATAATACACTCACGAAAACGTCTTCGAAACAAGAATTGTCCAAAAGTCGAGTACTGTACAGTAGTCTGTATTTCCTGTATCATACTTGTGCACGTACATTAGTGCACGTACATTCTGTGAATTGTAATACATTGTACTGAGATTATTCTTGCTTAAATTTACATGACATGATCATTCTTACTACAAAAAAACATTACCGGTAACAGTAATATGCTAAACTTATCATTTTCATACATTAGTAAAGTTTATAAGCAGTGTCTGTGAAACAGCCTACAGCACAGTCTTACTATATATATATATATTGTGATGTTTTCAATTTGTTTCTTCTGCAAGTAGTCTAATTTCGTATATTCTTTTTAACACCTGACGCACGTTTCACGTTATTTTGTAGCAAGGATGTTAACTAGACGCATTTTTCTTCATTATCGCTGATTAGTATCGTTGTAAAACAAAAAACGACTTTTATAAACACAAGAAAAGTCGTTTCAAGTAAGTATGTTTATATATGTTTTATAAACATATATATATATATATATATATATATTTTGTAAGGGTACATATCTTCAACATACATTAATGAAGCAACATGATAAGAATAATGCACTAAATGATTAACACTATGAATTAAAAGGGGTGAGTTAGAGATAAAGGAATGGGGAATTAACATAATTATGCGATCAAACAAATAAAAGTAATAGTAAAAGTAACCTCTGAGAAGAGAAATGTAGCAAGCAACGAAGCGAACGTTGAAAACAATAGTACAATCCGATTTAACCAAAATAACCCAATAGATATGGTAAGTGAATAAGTAGAACCAGCCCCAATACCAGTGATAGGATATATAAAGACAAACAAAATAAGTGAGAAACTAAAACCAGCCACTACCAGTGAAAGGATATATAAGACAAATAAAATAAGTGAATAGCTAGAACCAGCCACAACACCTGTGACTGACCAAATAAAATGAAACCAAATGAGAAGATGAAAACCAAGATATAAATGAAATAAAATGAAAAAGAAATGAAAGGACACCAACAAATAAAGTAGTGAAAAAGAAACCAATGAATGATAAATGTAAATGATAATTATTAGTATCAACCAAATAAGCAATGTAAATGATAAGTGTTAAAATTCAATAACTTAAAGATAAACAAAGTACACTAACCAAATAAATAGAGAGTAACTATTATAAGTCACTCTAATATGACATGAACTTGTTAACAGTATAATTGACCAATGTAAAGTGAGAGCTAGAGAGATAGTGAACATTGTAAAGTGAGAAAAAGAATTTGATGTTAGGTAATACCCACTAGTAACACTTAAATACAACATAAAGAGTGCAAAGTGATAGTGTAAAACCCCCCAAAATTAAATAGAAACCCTATTGATAGGTATGAACACCTAATAATCAGTGACAAACACTAAAGATTTATTGGTGAGATGTGTTATTGAATAAGGATTTTGTCATCATTAGTAGTAAGATTAATTATAGATAAGGAATACAATGGTATTCAGGGAAGGAATCCCATGGAGAGTCAAAATGTTGGTGTTACCATGGATAGAAGGTAAAGTTTATTTTAGAAAGAATATGATACGGAATGCAAGACAAATTCAATAAACATCCTATGTTTTAAGGGAGAGTTAGTTAAGTCAAGTTAAATGGTGTGATGATGTTTATCACCAAGAAATAAATAAGAAGTAACAAATGTAAACAAGAGTAGCATAATAACAGTTAAAGAATTGTTTGATTACGTTTAAGTATAGGAATATGGATGAAGAGTTATACAGGCCATAAACCTAAATGTTATATTATATTTAATAGAGAGTAGTAAGTAATAAACCAATTATAAACCATGGCAATATAAATAAGAAAAAAGATAAATTAATACAAATCTAATAATACTGAAAAGGCAGTTAGAAAACAATAGACAAACCATAATATGGAAACTAATAAAAACATACAATTATTACAAAACAGACACAAAACCATTCAACAAGTAAACAAATCATGTGCAACACAAAACAAAACATGTACAAGGGTAGAATAATATGTAATCTGTATAAATTAAGAAAAATAGCCAATTCCTACCTAGGCCTATGAAATGCCTAACTGTAAGAAACCAATAACAACAAATTAACTATAATATTAGCAAATCAAAGGCAAGTAACTAGTCAATGATAATTAGTGGATCATATTAAGAGATAAATGTTAAATTAAGGACATAAAATAAGAAAGAAATGTAATTAAATGATATCAACATGATTGTTCAAACACTAATAAATCAGCAAAAACCCAGCTTTGCGGGATGTCAAAATGATCTTTGAAAGATAATACGAACAGTGCTGATAATATCTCATACTTAAATAAGAAGACCAAACAATAATAGCAATCAGAAGATATTTAAGCATTTTGAATAAAAATTCAAATATTCTAACAATGGTCTTAAGTCGTGCATAGCCAATCAGAATCAATCAGTTACCATGACAACTGAACGTTATGTATAATATTCCGTTAGAAACTGTTAATCCTATAGTGACGCTCACGAGGAAGAGACGCCAAGCCGTAAAGGGCCCAAATTTTTATTTAAAAACAGTCAAAGTGACCAGATTTCTTGAAGTGAAGAACCAAACTACCTGATGAGGGACTAATACATTCAACCAAGGCAACAGACCAGCTTAATTAATCCCAAATTAATTAAAATCGATCAACTAACACGAAAAAGACGCAAGGCGTACCTGAATCTAAAGATGATTGAAGACCCAATCGATGAACCCAACCTATTTCAACTGTATGACACTACACCTCAAATCAACTGATTGATAAGTATTGCTGAGTTAACCGAATTTCTGAAATAAATTCTCTTTAAATTTTCTCACTACACTTTGAACTCTCACTATAAACTGACGATATTATTTCTTTCAAAGATTAATTAATAAAACATATTTATGAATACCAAGTAACTGAATTATAACCTATGTATTAAACGAATAACACTGGCACACGCTTTGAACACCACAGAGTTGAATTTAATGTAAACCTCTTTCATAATTAATTACCACAATTGTAAGACTTTATTTAATTATCTTGTTCTAAAATTTTTTGTCGTACTTAAAAGAATTCATTGGCAATTTTATTTTGTATAAATAAGAAAACGTCACCCATCATGGCGTCTGATTAACTTGTAATGCCAACCCTGCTTTCTGCTGAGTGAACAATTAATTTATTGCCGAGGCTAAAAACTATTATATTAATCTCATTTTTACAAACATTATTGAAAATTATAAGCTATAAAGCCAAATAAATAAGTGTGAATCGTTACTAGCTGTCCTGTAATTATTTCAAGTGTATTATGTATGTTGTGTTCTGTAGCAGTGAATAGAATTAGCCAACAACATTTTATGTTGCCAACACGTCCCCCCACACAAGCGAAATTCGAGTTCCCACCAGTCGGCGAATAATTCGAATCAATCACTACAGTACCGTAAGCAACTGAGATAAAATCTTTTAATTGTTTTTCTGCAAAACAATTTTGCACCTATCGGGAAGAAAAAACTAGTGAGTAAGGACACACAAGTTACACGAAGCGTTTGCAACACAGTACGCATCCAACGTGCGACTTAATAAAAGCACCGACATATCAAGAGTTATAACGTGTGATTTAATAACGTATCACAAATTAACACCGTGAGCAAGTTTTCTTACTATATATATATATATATATATATATATATATATATATATATATATATATATATATATAAATTTAGTCACTTTCTGCTACAGTCCGTTTCTTGATGTATATAATGCATTTAATATTTATAATTAAATTTACCTCAAGATGTTATTTTTTTCCTTTTTTGGAACATGTTTCGGGTACTATCTTGTACCATCCTCAGCCTTCCGGTTTTTTTGTATGGTGAAGTACATATGTGTTGTTGGTTGACTATTATTATTATGGCTTCCTGTTGGCTTCTGGTATTTCAAATTGGTTTTATTGTGTGTGATTGTGGTGTATGTGTTAGTTTTTTGTGTATTTTCAATGTTGAGTGCTTTGAATATTATGTCATGTTTTGTATTTGTTCAGGTATTAGTTTGTTTTCTGTTTTATGTTTGTATATTTGTAAATTTTCCCAAATGTTCATTATGGTGCCTTTGTGAGGTATATGTTTTATTAGTGTTACATTGGTTATGTCTGGGAATTCATGTCCTGTGTTTATTGCATGTGTGGCTAAATTGGATTTATATATTTCTGTTTTTTTGTATGCATTTAGGTGTTCAAAATACCGTTTTTTCAGCTGTTTTTTTGTTTGTCCTATGTAATATTTATTGCAATCTTGGCATTCAATTTTGTATATGCCGTTAGTTGTTGTATTATCTTTGTTGTGTGAGCTATTTAGATTTTGTAATTTATTTTTATTAGTTTTGTATGCTATTTTTATATCTGTGTTTTTAAATAGTTTTGTTAGTTTTGTCATTTTATTATTTATGTATGTGAATGTAGCCCATTTTTTGTTGTTGTTATTATTTATGTGTTGTTCAGTTTGATTAATTCTTAATTGTTCAGTTTTTATTTTATATTTGATTTTATTTTCTATTTTGATCACAGTATTTTTACTGTATCCATTTTCATAACCAATTTGGTATACTATATTTCTTTCTTTGTCAGTTTCTTGTTTGTTTAGGGGAATTTTGTACATTCTGTTAAATAGCGAATAAAATGCTGCCATTTTATGTTGTGGTGGGTGGTCAGAATGGTTAGGTATAATGATGTTAGTGAAAGTTGGTTTTCTATATATTGCATATTGTATGTGGTTGTTGTATCTTGTGATGGTTATGTCTAAATAGTTGATTTTGTTATGTTTTTCTTTTTCTTCTGTGAATTGCATTTTGGGATGTATGTTATTGATTTGTTTCAGTATGTTCTCTGCATTTGTGTTTTTGTTATTTGATACATATAGCACATCATCTACATATCTTATCCATATGCCATTTGGGTCATGTGATTTTATATTTTGTATTTTGGTGTCTATGTGTTGTAGGAATATTTCTGCTATTATGCTTGATAATGGTGATCCCATTGCTAAACCTTCTTTCTGTTGATAAATTTTGCTATTAAATTGAAAGTAATTTTGTTTTAGTATTAGTTGGAGGCTATTTTTTATTTCGGTTATATATTGTTTGTTTTCATTTTGTTCTTTAAGTTTGTTTATTATTATGTCAATTGTTTCTTCTACTGGGATGTTGGTGTCATATGATGTGAAAAATGTATTTTCATTTATATTTATTATTTTTAGTTTGTCGCAGCCTGGTAGCATTTTGTTGCTCAGAAATAGCCTTAACTGGTTAGAACTATCAGTAACCTCAGTCCTGATTTGGTCAAATTTAGCATTTAACTGGTTAGAATTATCAGTAACCTCAATCCTGAAAGCATTTTGTTGCTCAGAAAAAGCCTTTAACTGGTTAGAACTATCAGTCATATGTTGGTCAAATTTACTGTTTATTTCAGCCTTGAACTGTTTAGATTCAGCATTTTGTTGGTCTAACTTAGTATTTTGCTGGTAAAATCTAGCATTTTGCTGGTCAAATTTAGCATTTAATGCATCCATAATTGCCCTCAAATCTAGTTGTTCAATTTCCCTAGGGGGCTGTTCCATTTCATCTTCCTCCTCAGCACTATTACTTCTTAATTCATATCTTTGTTCCGGTTTAGCCATGTTACAATAATTAAATTAATTTAACTACAAGTAAACTTTTTATTCTAGTTAAATTTAACAAAATTATTTTATTGTAATTTAATTAATTCAGTTTGGCACTATTGCCTATTATTTAATTTATGTAATTTGGTGCTGGTTTAAAGAAAATCTTTGCTTTCACGTATGGGCGCCATTATTTGTGCTGATATTAAATGCAAGTATTGTAATTAAAATATTTAATTACAGATATTACTTTTTTCTATCTGCACATGAAAAAAAAACTCTATCTCAGGGTTGACAATTACTAATTTGATTTATATTATTTAATACTGTGAATGATTTATTCTTTTCTTTAATCCTTACCAAATAACGTTAGTGTATAAATTTTTTTAATAAATAACAAGGTAATAATATCTACCATATAAATGTAAATAGTTTGAATCTGAGCTCTTCACAACTGCAATGGTTTCAATTCTCGCTGATGTTTATTGTTTTAAATGTAATGGTAGACTTCGTGGTTTGTTCCTTCTCTGGGATTTCTTATTAGATTAAATGTTGAATTATATTTTCTTCTATGATTACTAAATTGATGGTTCTTCTGAATATCGAATTTTATTGTATTGACGATCAAATTATCTTCCAGGACAGGCTTCCTCTTTAGTTCGGTGTTCTATAAATGATAATCTCAGACTTCTTGAAAATATTGTTGTTTATTAAGTTGTATAAAAATTATAATTCTTTCAATGTTACATGTTTATACTCTTGTATGTTTATTAGATTCAATATCAATGTTAACTCCCTTCTTTTAAATGTTTCCTTTATTAAATACAAAATTAAACTCTTTTACAAGACCACTCTAAGATGTTTATGTGATTAAATATAAAATTAGACTAAACAAATTTTCTTCCATTTCCATACAATTCAAATCTAACAATTTACAATTTGCCATTTAGATACCTAACTACATTCGTCACATCTTTCCATCATATGACTCTTAAAAATCATATAATTTTATTAATTACATTTGATTTTTTACATTACCCATTATAATTAGTATATTTTAGATTACTATTCTATTACTCTTTCATTTTATTTGAATGTTTATTTCCAATTTAATATAATAATTGTCAACACATATTTCTTAATGCTGGTCTATATAACTAGCTGAAGTTCCCGTTCTACGCCCGGGTGGCGAGCATTTTTATTAGCACATATTTAATTATTTATTGGCATATATTAAATACACTTAATTATATATACATTTAATTACATATTGGCTATGAAATTTAATTATTGGGCGAAAACTTCTTTGTAGACCACATTTTTGGTGTAAACTCTGTGGTCTTTCTTTAAGTTGCCTTGTTGGGCAGTTCCTAAGACTTTTACCTTGACTTGCTGAAAGGACTTTGTTCTTGAAAATGCAACATAAAGTTGTCCATGACTGAATACTGGAGATGGCAAATAAATACCAACTGAATCCAGTGTTTGCCCTTGGCTTTTGTTGATGGTCATAGCAAAAGCAAGTCTAAATGGAAACTGTTTTCGTCTTAATGTAAAGGGAATGTCAGGGTCACTGGGTGCAAGAATAACTCTTGGAATAAATACCCTGGTACCTTTAAAAGATCCGGTCAGGATTTCACAGTCAATGACTTTTGACATCATTTGCTTGACGACCATTCTGGTGCCATTGCAAAGACCTCTTGTTGAGTCAAGGTTTCGTAGCAACATTACTACTACACCAACTTTCAAGTTAAGTCTATGAGGAGGCATACCTCCAGGTGTTAAGCTGTTCAAAAACTCCATTGGATAGTTTGCTGCCTCCTCGGCATTTGCACTGTCTTGCTGAATAGAATCTATGCTGGTATAGCATTTCAATTCAGATTGAATTTGTCTAAGGACATTTTCATTAAGTTCAAGTGACTCGTGGTTTTATGGAGTCAGGATTGCATGGTTAGCAATGCTGTCATCTCCTGATTGGATGACCTCAGGAAAGACAGCAGCAACAATACATCCATTTTCAATGCAGACTGGAGGAATTTCGAAGATGCCTTCCTCTAATCCAGGCTCTTGGAGTTTTCCATTCCCAAGTTTTAAAAGCCAATCGGAAAAGCCTCAGTGTTCTGATGGGACATTGTCCTCATTGGCATGCATGTTTTGGTCTAACTTTAGGACCTGAATATTTTTCCAACACTTACTATTCTTCATGCATGAAGAAAGTATTTCGGTTCTGCTGCCATGTGGAACAACAGGGAGAATTTGTCTAAAATCTCCACCGAAAAGGAAGACCGCACCTCCAAATGGTTTTTTAGAAGGAACTTTTGGATCTTCAGCTAAGAGTTCTTTATACAGTGTGTCAACTGCATTTACTCCATGTGCTGGGGCCATTGAAGCTTCATCCCAGATTATCACTTTGGCCTTTTCCAGTTCATTTGCCGTATTAGTCCCATGTCGAACATTACAGGTTGATGTTTCATTTATTGGAATAGGCAGCTTGAAACGACTGTGGGAAGTTCTGCCTCCCTCAAGCACAGTTGCTGCTATGCCTGTAAATGGACATGGCAAGACTAATTCATTTTTGCTACGCACATAGTGCATGATTGTGTTGTAAAGGAAGGTTTTACCACTTCCGCCAGGTCCATCAATAAAGAACAGACGTTTGGGTAAGTTAGGGTTTTCAATTGCTTCCCTGATTTTGTTGAAAGCCCTTCTTTGCCCTGGGTTGAGGATTTAAAACTTTTCTTCGAACATGGTTTTTTCGGCAATTGGATCGTAATATTTTCCTGGAAAATAGATCGTTTTTTCGAATGGATTGGCTCGTCATAGCTGCCGACTGGAAGTTCTAGACCAAAATCTACCAATGACTTTCCATGTGTTCGAAGAACAGATTCAATTCCTTTAAGCGTCAAATAGAGAGCTTTTTCTCCATCAGGAAAGCGTCTCTTATAGTCTTGCATAAGATTGTCCTCATGTCTGTCGAATAATGCTGCTGCATCCGACGGCTCACACATGATACAAATAAATGCAAACAACTGCGTAAATTGTACTGGCATTTGATGGGTTGCAGCTTCTGTTAGGCAAGTATCCCATTCTGAGTCATCATCAGTTAATCCCCTTGCAATGCATGCTTCTTGGAAAGTTGCAAAGGAGATAGGATTTCCTTCGACCGTTCTTAGGTCCTCGAAAGATGTTGCTCCTCTAACATTGAGAAGGAGAATTCGGAGGAACCATTTTTCTCTATCCGTGGGACTTACGGCAAACATTCTGCCAATTGTAGTTTCATGTCCTCTAAGATGTGGTTCCATTTAGAATTTTTGTCATCCCAGGTATAGTGTTCGGGAATTTCAATATATAAATACTCTCGGGCATTAGGGTCTTCCTGATTAAGTTTAAACCAAGCCAGAAGTTTGGACTTGGTGGCTTTTTGCTGTACAGATTCAGCTTCCTTGCCTGGTATAAAACATATTGTATGCTTGTCCTCAAGGTGGACATTTAATCTTTCCACATGATCAGTTTGGTGGTGCATTTTGTATTCCCTGAGCCTCCAGCATGCTTCAGGTGCACTTACATATCGGGTCTCCAAGTAATTTTTTACTTCGTCCCATTCAATAGTAGCTTCCTGTTCTGTGGGAACAGTAACGAATTGAATATTTGCACAGTCATGCCCCTTGTAAACGTATTTGAAGAGGTATTTAACGCTTTGAATTGAGCTGCAAATCTCTACGTTAATGTGGGCGTTGTATTTCAGAGACAGGTATGGGTTGTATGGCACCACCCATCTGTTATCCACTTTGTTCCCCCCAAGTTCAACAAAGTTACCATCATCTTGGCGCTGATATTTTGGGTAACCATTGACATTGCTGTTGGTCTCGGCACAGAAATCTTTTGGGAATTCTTTTGTGCATTTGCCGTTTTCCATACACGGTGCGTTTGGATTTAACGGACCACATGGGCCGTGTATCATACAGGATTTTACAATTTCATGTAGCCTCGGGTGGGCATCTTTATCAGGGAGTTCTGCACAGACAATTTTGTCAATTCTTTCATTCTCCCAGACTTTGTCTTCCGGTGCCATGAATAGCAATATGTGTCCATGTGGTAGACCACGTTTTTGGAACTCGATCACGTGGAGCATAGCCCTAACACGTCCAAATCCATGGTGTTTGGTTAAGTCTTCAAGTAGCAATTTCAGTTTCAACTCAAACACTCTTGCTACTAAATCAGGCCGGTCGCATGGTTGCTGACCGGGAAGTAAGTTTTCCTGATTTCCCTCCATTTAGGATTGCATGTGAATGTTACAAATAAGTCAGGTTTGCCATATTTCCTGACCATGGCCATAGCATCTTGGTGATTTTGAGCCATATTTCTTGGACTCCCTTGGAAGGTTGAAGGCAATATAACTTTCTTTCCAGGCAAGACATTAACGTCCTCAAAATTGTGGTTGTTCACAAATCGGTGACGAACATCATAGTCTTCAGCTCTTACTGTGTTTTGATTTTTTCGAAACCAATTCAAACGGTTTGTCTCGGTCTTGCAATAGGCATCAACCATGAATTGGTGAGTCAGCTTTCCTGGGTTGAGGAACTCGTTAAAGTTTCCATCACGAATGGCAAAATGGTATGAATACCATTGAAGCTGGGACACATTTTCCTTGACCAACAGCTTTCTTCAGATCTGTGGTCCACCCTGAATCCCCATATGGGAAAAGCAAAGGGTAGCACATTGGGTCACAGAGTCTACTCAGGATGGATATATTTTGTAAAATTCCGCTTTTCGGATAAATTGTAATATCCCGATTTTCTGGGGGTGCACCATCTGCACTGTGAAAAACGGCAGCAATTTCTCCTCTGGCAGTGGGAGCATTGGTTCTGCCGGGGAGCACATTATTTACTCTTTCTCTCAAGAAAGTCATGCTATATTCAATTGGCGTTCGGTTTTCGCGATTTGCCTTTAGCATTTCGTCTTGTTCAAATTTGAGCATGTTCTTGTATTCTCTAGAGAACACATTGATATCCCCAAGAAGTTTTTGTAGGTTCTCCATTACGACACGAATGCATCCATTGTTTGCTTGATTGTTCATTCTTTCTGTCAAGGCTTGGGCTGAATCCAAAATGTACAGTTGGGCATACTTTGGTAATTCACCTTGATTTGGGTGTAATGCAGATGTAGCGTGATAAATTGTCACATCTGTCACGCTACATGGATTCTGTAACAAAAAGGACCTGAACGTCTGGTCACTGATTGGTCAACTTGTGCTCCCATTGAGGCAAAGGCCATTGCACTGTTGTAGGATCTTATGTTTTCCATGAAATTTTTGGAATTTGGATCAGATCCATTCATGTAATTTGTAATGAAGGGGTGCATTCGTATTTCATCTAATGCAATGGTCCCTTTATGGCAGCAATTTGACATTAATTCATTTTTGAAATGCGTGGCATTGCAAAATGGACATTTAGCGTCCATTGGGCCAAGATAACTTTCTCCAATTTCGTCTTCATTGAAGTTTTCGGGAAGCAAAGCGGTGTTGCAGGATCGGACATATCTACTCAGACGTCCTCGTTGATGTTGGCGTGCAACCCTTTGTCTTTCAGCATTTGCCTCGCGCACTTGTTGAAGTTGATTTTGTGGCATGTTTTCTCTGTGTTGCCGGTGACTTACAGCTTTAGCTTCACATTCTGCTTGAAGCTGCTCTTCTGACATGGCCGCTCTACGGCGTCTTTGAGCTACAATATTACGTGCTTTTTTTGCTGCAATTTCTTCAGCAGTTGGTGGTTGCTGGCGTTTAGGAGGCACATTTGATCGTATTTCATTACTTATTCATTGGATCATCAAAAATACGTATAAACATAAATATCACAATTAAAACATATACAGAAATCTAGAACAATTACAAAATATATAGACGTACCTGTATACAAAATTACAAAACATATCAACACAATCGCATAGTAAAAACTTTAAAAACTATAGGAACGGATAAATGTATACATTCGATGCCGGTAAATATCATTTGTTTATTTACTTGTTACTATGGTAACATACCGATGACTGACACACTACCTACCGCGTTATATTATACAGAAATATAGGACAATTACAAAATATATAGACGTACCTGTATACAAAATTACAAAACATACCAACACAATCGCATAGTAAAAACATTAAAAACTATAGGAACGGATTCGATGCCGGTAAATATCATTTGTTTATTTACTTGTTACTATGGTAACATACCGATGACGGACACACTACCTAGCGCATTATATTATAGATATTGGAGTCTACCTCTATATTGGTCGTGACTAACAACTCAGTTTTTTTGTTTACAATTCTAACATATGTTCACCATACTATTAAATTTATACTTTTTCTCCTTTTAAAATTATTATTTTACTCTTATGTACTGTAGTGTATTTTAACAGCAGTACAATATTCTTGTTTTCATTTCTAAACTTAAAAAAAAATTATTGTTACAGATAACATCCATCATCCATTCTGATATCTGTCTTCTTATATGATTTGACAGATTATTTTCTTTTTTACTTCTTATTTTTACAGATTACAGATTATTTTTACTTCTCATTACCCCTAGATAGTTGACTTCCATTGTTTGCTCCACCATTTCATATCACCTCCTACCTAACTTGATCCACTTGTATTGTAATGGTAGTCACAGCTTTACTCTTATCTATAAAGATCACCATATTGTATGGTTTGTATATATTGTTAAATCTGTACAGAAACCTTTGTAGAGATCATCTTTGTTTTCAGCTACAAGAACTGCGTACAGCACAGCATATACTGTTGAAATGAACATTACCTATTTTATATACTTTCATATCTTTGAAGGCTATTATTATTTTGTCCATTACGATATAAAAATGTTGTGGGACTAAGTAAATGGACTTGCTGTATTTCTTTTCCAGCTGTAATTAGTCATCAGTATTTTTTCTTGTCAGTTTTACTACTTATGTCTGTGTAACTTCTAGCTAAAACAAAATTAAATAATGTGGCACAGTAGGGATATTAAAAGTATGTTCAGATAGGGAGTGGCAAAGGTACTGCTCCACACAGGTGGCAAACTCACTTGTGATGATCTTGGTTTTACTATTTAAATAAATAATGGAAATAATTAGTTACAATGTAAAACTGATAAGTATAAACACATTTATTGCCTTATATTATACTCTGTATTACGCCACTCTAACATCGAACTTTACATATCGTAGGTTAATTAGATATAGTGCATATAACAGACTTGAAAATTTGTAAACAGAAACAAGCAAAAGAAATGAAATTATGCATCGATAATGTACAAATTGCACATCTAGTACAACTCCAAAAAAGACCTTTTTAACGGCAATTAACATTTGTAATGAACAAAAGGTGTGAAAGCGGTCACCAGTTTATCTTATCAGTAGTGCAAGTATTTAAATTTTTATTTGGGTATACCGTTATCTTTTAATAATAAGTCATTGGTTTCACACTTCGGGACACAAACACACTGGTTTTAAATTGAATCATTTGTACACAATGTTGTTTAAATCACATTTGGAGTAATTTGCCGATAAAACTTCTGGGCTATCGAGTGACAAAGAACAGAAGCAAAAAATAAATTAAGACTTTTGTTTATACACATCGATACTGGATGTTTTGAAATATTGTGGTATGTCTATTATTTACAGACTACAAAGTTTGTTTAAACAGCATCATTTTAAAAGCACTGTTTTACACTCCAAATGATATCTATTCTTGTTTCTGTCTCTTTGGACAATTATCAGCATTATCTTTTCCAACAGTTCACACACACACACACACACACACACACACACACACACACACACACACACACACACACACACACACACACACACACACACACACACACACACACACACACACACACACACACACACACACACACACACACACACAGTGTTTGTTCTATGTTTCTATAGGGTCCAGATAAAAGGGAGTACACATATCAAACCACCTAAAAGAAAAAATACTGCTAATTCTATGTTTGTAAATGAAGATATTTAACATAACAGCTATACATTTTTTGCAGCCTGTTTCAATTTTTTTAGAGAGAGAGACAGAGAGAGGGGGAGATGGACGGGAGAGAGAGAGAGAGAGAGAGAGAGAGAGAGAGAGAGAGAGAGAGAGAGAGAGAGAGAGAGAGAGAGAGAGAGAGAGAGAGAGAGAGAGAGAGAGAGAGAGAGAGAGAGAGAGAGAGACCATAGTCAAAACACAGGACATAAAGTGCAGATGGTTGGTTATTGATAAAATATGACCCATGATGATGCACTACGTTAAATGTGTTTGTTGCTATGCACTGACATTTAGATTGTCCTCTGCTGTGTAGTCTTGTACTATAATCTTTTAATAATACTAAATAATGAGTAAAGCTCTTTCATTCATTTTAAAACAACTATGATGATCACACTTTAAGAATATCACACTGAGAATTTTATAAAGTATTATGAAATAACTTAAAAGTAAGAGATTAAATATAAATATTATTGTAATTATAACTGGCTAAAATAATAAGTTTGTTCCAGCTGATGACTACAAATTCTTCTTAACACATAAAAAATACCAGACTCCTTGGGATACGAATTTTCTTGTTATTTAACAGTATTATTTTACACAACTCTTTCTTCTTGATATTTCCATATTGATTTGTCTATTGATCTTTTCTGACCAGTAGATAAAATTTCATATTTTATCAATGATATACTTTGTGACATAATATCCATTATTTTTGTGACATGATAATGCCACCTACGTCTTTCAATTGTTACCGCCTCGCACATTTGTCTTATTCCTTCACTTGCAATATGACGACTCTGTAACTTTGTTTATAATCTTCTGGTTTGTTTTCACTGCGTACAGCTTGTTCCACCATTGTATGTTAATACTGGGCCAATGAAGTTTTTGTATATTCCTTGATTTAAGTTATTTCCACACTATTCTATTTCGACAACTTCCCACTTAGTTGACCGTGACTTTTGCCCTTACATCCTCTGTTATAGTTCACCATTAATTAATTGTATTCATAAGCTGAAATAATTGCACATTCTATTAATTTATTTTAAATTTTTGTCTTAGATTTAAGTGATTTGTGTGAGATCTTCTGCAAATAAATTTAATGCAATCGATTTGCAATTGATGCAAAAACAGACTGTGAAGTGGAAAAAGCCACCTAGATGTACAGTATGTGAACAGAACGCTATAATCTGAGATGTTTGAGGAAGCAGTCATTCTTGTAGATGAATTCAGTTTCTGAACTCTGTGAATGAGAGGACAGAGAGAAGACAAATTTATATTGTTACTGAGATAATTACTATGTGAATCTTTTTAATTTTTAAAATGGTCATGTATTGAGACTAACACAAGTTCAGAGACTCACTAATATTTACTAACTGGGTACTATAAGTACACAGTAAAATCCTACAAAATGTCTGTGTACATATGGGTGTAATAATATTGTTCAGTCGATGACAGAGGCTGTCATATCAACAACAAACACAAAAATATACGTGTATTAATCTATTTTGGCAGTTGATGGGGATTCCAGTTACAATATTGTAATGCAACTGGCACATGTTGACAACTAAAACAAACATCCCTCTTGAGCTTCTTAGTGTATAGAAATCAGGAGTACATCCTGACCCAATCAATGCTACAGTTCCCAAGGTTACCTTGTCAAGGTTACACTGAATTTACTAGGCAATCTGTGAGAGATGTGAGCAAATGACAGCCCTTTGTAAATTATGTCTACTTTTCTTTACCTGGTTTAATAACTGTTCTGATACATAACTGATATTTGCCTCATACGGCATTGTCTTGAAATAAGGTGGCTCTGATATTCTAATAGCATCTAAAACTTGGATACTGAAAGAGGCAGATAACAAAAAACGAAACGTTTTTAAGTTATAGGTACACAGACATATTCTCAGATTGTATGGATGGAATGCAGAAAAAATGCTTCCACAAAAAAAAGTTACATGAAATACAGATAAAAGACAGGTTACTAAAACTCAATAAACTATTAATACAAAATATGTATGTACCTCACTCGTGGTTGTTGTCATGATGCTGTGGTGCATTCCATCGCTGGTGTACTCCTGGCGTGAAGTTTATAATTTCTACGTGAACTGCCTGGTCCTTTTCAAATTTAGGAGGTATTGGACACAGCCGGTACTTCACTTCATCACCTTCACGTGGTACGTATTCTCCTTCTATACTGTAAAACAAAATTGAAACCGGTGAATAAATCTTATAACACGGGTTAGTCAACTGACTTACTATTTTACCTAACACATGCATATTAAGTCGCTTAGGGCAAAGGTGGTTTCATTTACCTCATAAGGACGGAACAGCACAAACATTACAACTTCCATTACAATACAAACAAAGGAGTTAAAACTTTTTTTGGTATTTTCAGGTTTAAGAAAGAGAGAATCTTCCGAATTTAATGGCACTGGCTGCCATCTTTAGTGGATGAAACGAGTCAAACCTAACACGGGTGACCAGTGGTGCTGCTGAATTTAAACTAACCACAGCCAAACAGCCTGGCAGTTAGTTTAAATTCAAATAACACTGGCCGTGAAAGCCTTCGAACAAGAGTAGAGAATCTTTCCTTTGTATTTTATATGCTCAAGTTATCACAAACATAACACATTTATATACTGGTAAATGCTACACAATGTTTTTTGTTTAACGATACTATATTTAGTTAATCAACGGACACGTCATGGACAACGAAATCCAAGAATACTATATTGATTTATATTTTCAATTTTGAAACAATGATTCTTTTCTAATTTCACAAACACACATGCAGACAAAACCATCATCTGACTATAAAGCACAATACTTTAACTAGACGTTCTTAAATATTAATTATGACTATAATCATGTAGCACTGCCAGTATGGTTCTTAGCTTATAATCTAGAGGACTCGAAATTAATTTTGTTTCTAATTTGATCCTTGATATTATTATTAAATTAAGCTGCATTTTCAGCTCCTCATTAAAGAAGTTTATGAAAATGAGTCAACTGAAGCATCATACTGGCCACACTACCTCGTTTGTACATGTGGCTCAAACTGGGTAGACTACCCTGCCTTCTCTTACACTATTTCAATTGTAAAAAATATATTATATTTATTATTATTAATTCAAACACTTTTTGCTACAGTCCATTTCTTGATGTATATAATATATTTAATAATTATAATGAATTTACCTCAAGATATTTTTTTCCTTATTAGGAACATGTTTCGTGAACCATTGTGTTCCCATCCTCAGCCTTCGTGATTTTGAGTCTGGTGAAGTACTTGTGTGTTGGCTGGTTGTTATTGTGGTTTCCTGTTGGCCTCAGGTACTTTAAATTGGTATTATTGTGTGTGATTGTGGTGTATGTATTAGTATTTTGTGTATTTTCGATGTTCAGTGCTTTGAAAATTGTGTCATGTTTTGTATTGATTTGTATTTGTTCAGGTAATTAGTTTGTTTTGTGTTTTATGTTTGTATACGAGGTGCTATCAGAAAGTTCCCGGACTAGGTCTAATAAATTCTTTTTGCTTACCTAGGCCATTAATGCCTCCCATCTCCTTCAAAGTAGTCTCCCTGCGAATTGATACAACGAATCCAGCGTTGTTTCCATGTCTGGAAAGTGTCAAAAAAAGTCTTTTGCTGAAGGCTGTCAAGCACCTCCTGCGTTTTTTTCTTAATGTCTTCTACAGTGTCAAAACGGTGACCTTTCATGTGAATTTTTATTTTCGGGAACAGAGAAAAATCACAGGGGGCTAAATCTGTTGAATATGGAGGGTGTGGGACGGCGGCCATATTGTTTTTGGTCAAAAACTCTGTTGTTTTCAGTGAAGCGTGAGCAGGTGCATTGTCGTGATGCAACAGCCAGTTTTGGTCTTCCCACAATTTGGGCCTTTTTCGTCGCACATTTTGTCTCAGCCGCCTCAAAACGTCACAATAAAAATCTGAGTTCACTGTAACACCAGCTGGCACGAACTCGTGATGGACAATGCCTTTGATGTCGAAAAACACAATGAGCATGGTTTTTGTTGCACTTCTGACCTGCCGTGCTTTTTTTGGTCTCGGTGATTGTGAACTTTTCCACTGTGATGATTGCTGTTTTGTTTCTGGATCATAACCGTAAAACCAGCTTTCATCACCGGTTATGACCCTGGAGATGAAGGTAGGGTCATTTTCAGACGTTTCTCTGAGTTCACTGCACACATCAACACGGCGCTGTTTCTGATCCACAGACAAAAGCCGAGGGACGAATTTCGCAGCAACACGACGCATGCCTAAATTTTCAGTTAGAATTTCTTGACAGCTTCCATAGCTTATTCCGGCACTTGTACACAACTCATGGATTGTTTGACAACGGTCTTCGTGAATGAGTTGTCGAATTTTTTCAACATTTTCATCCGTTTTGCTCGTGGAAGGTCGTCCTGAACGGTGATCATCTTCAAGTGACATTCTGCCAGCCTTGAAACGAGCATACCACTCAAAAACCTGTGTTCTGTGTAGGGAATGTTCTTCAAAAGCTTCTCGAAGCATTGCAAAAGTTTCAGTAGGCGATTTACCAAGTTTAAAACAAAACTTAAAGCACGCGCGTTGCTCGAATTTATCAGCCATCATAAAATTCGCAAATGAACGTTAACACACGATTACAAAACACAACGCGTAGACCGAACACAACCTCACAATGCAACGAAACTCGGCAGACTGACTCACTACGTATTACGGAATCGGACACTGGGACGCCAGGTTGTACAGTCACATCCAACAGCCGTGCCAAGTACAGTCCGGGAACTTTCCGATAGCACCTCGTATTTGTAAATTTTCCCTAATGTTCATTATGGTGCCTTTATGTGGTATGTGTTTTATTAGTGTCATGTTGGTTATGTCTGGGAATTCATGTCCAGTGATTACTGCATGTGTGACCAAATTAGATTTGATTATTTCTGGGTTTGTATGCGTTTATTAGGTGTTCAAAATAACGTTTTTTCAGTTGTTTTTTTGTTTGTCCTATGTAACATTTATTGCAAGCTTGCCATTCAATTTTGTATATACCATGGTTGTTGTATTATCTTTGTTGTGTGGGTTATTTAGTTTTTGTAGAAAATTTTTGTTAGTTTTGTATGCTATTTTAATGTCTGTGTTTTTAAACAGTTTTGTTAGCTTTGTCATTTTATTATTTATGTATGTGAATGTGGTTCATTTTTTATTGTTGTTATTATTTTTGTTTTGTTCATTTTGATTAAATCTTAATTGTTCAGTTTTTATTTTATATTTGATTTTATTTTCTATTTTGTTTACAGTATTTTTATTATATCCATTTTCATAAGCAATTTGGTATATTATATTTCTTTCTTTGTCTGTTTCTTTTTTGTTTAGGGGTATTTTGTCCATGCTGTTAAATAGTGAATAGAATGCTGCCATTTTATGTTGTGGTGGGTGGTCAGAATGGTTACGTATAATGATGTTAGTGGAAGTTGGTTTTCTGTATCTTGCATATTGTAGGTGGTTATGGTATCTTGTGATGGTTATGTCTAAATAGTTGATTTTGTTATGATTTTCTTTTTCTTCTGTGAATTGTATTTTTGGATGTATGTTATTGATTTGTTTTAATATGTTTCTGCATTTGTAATTTTGTTACTTGATACATATAGCCCATCATCTACATATCTTATCCAAATGCCATTTGGATCAAAGGAATTTATAAATATTTTGTATTTTGGTGTCTATATGTTGTAAGAATATTTCTGCGATTATGCTAGATAATGGAGATTCCATTGCCAATCCTTCTTGTTGTTGATAAATTTTGCTATTGAATTGAAAGTAATTTTGTTTTAGTATTAGTTGGAGGTTATTTTTTTATTTCAATTATATATTGTGTGGCTTCATTTTGTTCTTTAAGTTTGTTTATTATTATGTTTATTGTTTCATGAATTGGAGTGTTGGTGTACATATTTGTGATGTCATATGATGTGAAAAATGTGTTTTCATATATATTTATTACCTTTAGTTTGTCTATTAATTCGTATGTATTATTTATGTTGTGATAATTATTTGTTAGATGGTTACTTTTCAGTTCTTGTGCTTGCTATTTTGAAGTTGATTAATGGTCGTATTGGGTTGTTTAACTTGTGTATTTTACTTCCATGTTCCTTAAGGAAATTGAAGTATGGTGATGGCAAAAAAATCGTGTTCGAGATTATTGCAGATTCTGACTGTACGACACTCAAAACATGAAAAAAAGTCATTTTACTTCCATGTTCCTTAAGGAAATGAAAGTATGGTGATGGCAAAAAAAATCGTGTTCAAGATTATTGCAGATTCTGATTGTACTACAGTCAAAACATGAAAAAAAGTCATTTTTCAAAAAGTGTCTGTGTGTGTGTGTCTGTCTGTCTATCTATAGATTTTTTTCTATGTCAAATGATAACAGCCGCAAATTCAAACAGAATCAAATAATGTTTCGCATACAGACCTGAATTTTAGAGTTCTCAAGACCTATTGTTTTTGGTGAAAATCGGTTAAGGGAAAGGGGTAGTTTACCTGTAACATTTTGTTTTAACAAGGGTATTTTCTATGGCAAACGATAACAGCCGCAAATTCAAACAGAATCAAAAGATTATTTGCATACAGCCCTGATTTGCAGAGTACTCAAGACCTATTGTTTTTGGTGAAGATCGGTTAAGGGGAAGGGGTAGTTTACCTGCAACGTTTTTTTATCAAGGGTAATTTTCTATGGCAAACGATAACAGCGGCAAATTCAAACAGAATCAAATAATTGTTTGCATATGTCCCTGAATTGTAGAGATCTCAAGGACTTTTGATTTTGGTGAAGATCGGTTAAGGGGATGGGGTGGTTTACCTGCAACCTTTTACGTTTTAACAACAGTAAAGTACTTGAAAATTCATTTAAACTTTTTCAAACAATGGTAATCGTTAAAAATAAAATAATTTTGTTGCCAGGCAATAAAATTATAATTTTCACTTCAATATTCCTTAAGGAAATGGAAGTATGGTGATGGCAAAAAAAAAAATCGTGTTCGAGATTATTGCAGATTCTGATTGTACTACACTCAAAACTTGGAAAAAAAGACGTTTTTCGAAAAGTGTCTGTGTGTGTGTCTGTCTGTCTGTAGATTTCTTTTCTATGGCAAACGATAACAGCCGCAAATTCAAACAGAATCAAATAATTTTTTGCATACAGCCCTGATTTGTAGACTACTCACGACCTATTGTTTTTGGTGAAGATCGGTTGACGGGAAGGGGTAGTTTACCTGCAATGGTTTTTTTTTATCAAGGGTAATTTTTTTTTTTGGCAAACGATAACAGCCGCAAATTCAAACAGAATCAAATAATGCTTCGCATACAACCCTGAATTATGGAGTTCTCAAGAGCTATTGTTTTTGGTAAAGCTCGGTTAAGGGAAAGGGGTAGTTTACCTGCAACGTTTTACGTTTTAACAAGGGTATTTTCTATGGCAAACGATAACAGCCGCAAATTTAAACAGAATCAAATAATTTTTTGCATACACCCCTAAACTGTCGAGTTCTCAAGACCTATTGTTTTTGGTGAAGATCGGTTAAGGGAAAGGGGTAGTTTACCTGCAACGTTTTATGTTTTAACAAGGGTATTTTCTATGGCAAATGATAACAGCCGCAAATTCAAATAGAATCAAATAATTTTTTGCATGCAACTCTGAATTGTAGAGTTTTCAAGACCTATTGTTTTTGGTGAAGATTGGTTAAGGGAAAGGGGTAGTTTACCTGCAAAGTTTTATGTTTTAACAAGGGTAAATTTTTCTATGATGAACGATAACTGCCGCATATTCAAACAGAATCAAATAATTTTTTGCATATGTCCCTGAATTGTAGAGATCTCAAGGACTTTTGATTTTGGTGAAGATCGGTTAAGGGGATGGGGTAATTTACCTGCAACCTTTTACGTTTTAACAACATTAAAGTACTTGAAAATTCATTTAAACTTTTTCAAACAATGGTAATTGTTAAAAATAAAATAATTTTGTTGCCAGGCAATAAAATTATAATTTTTTCATTTTAATGTAAATCATGTATGAGAGAAAATATATCTTTCGTGGCAGGCAAGCATATCTCAGTTATGTAATGTTTACATTTCCATTTTATTATTATGACTACCGCAATAAAAAGGCAGGGAACACACACACACACACACACACACACACACACACACACACACACAATTCGCGTTATTTCTGGCCTCATTCATGTTTATTTTTTTTACATTTGCACGCTTTTTAAATGGAAAGTGCCGAAACCCATACCAACATAACACGTGCAAGCCGAAAAAGTGTCCAGCGTGGATAGCGATTTTCTTCCTGTGGATCGCTGGGCAGTGTAACTGCACGTGTGTACAGAGGAACGATTCATAGACAGACTTTTCGTCTTTACGGAATGAACCCTCTCCAAGATGCTGAGGGTCCATGAGTGACTTCGGAGTGCTCCTTCTTTTCCGCGTGTTTGTTCTGTGAAACGTACACTGTAGATTCGCAGCTTTACTCTAAGCAACGCTCAATAGGAAATGTTGAAAATTTTTGTCCACGGTGTACCCTCATACACACTAAACCTGCTCTGATGTTTTAATTACGGACATCATAATATTAAAACTTTGGAAACTTGAGCACTACTTAATGGAGATCAATCATTAACTTATACAAGCCATTAACTGTATCCATATTTTTTACTTCCATATTCCTTAAGGAATGGAAGTATGGTGGTAGCAAAAAAAATCGTGTTCGAGATTATTGCAGATTCTGATTCTACTACACTCAAAACATGAAAAAAAGTCGTTTTCCGAAAAGTGTCTGTGTGTGTGTCTGTAGATTTTTTTTCTATGGCAAACGATAACTGCCGCAAATTCAAACAGAATCAAATAATTTTTTGCATACAGCCCTGATTTGTAGAGTACTCACGACCTATTGTTTTTGGTGAAGATCGGTTGAGGGAAAGGGGTAGTTTACCTGCAACGGTTTTTTTTTATCAAGGGAAATTTTTTTTTTTGGCAAACGATAACAGCCGCAAATTCAAACAGAATCAAATAATGTTTCGCATACAGCCCTGAATTGTAGAGTTCTCAAGACCTATTGTTTTTGGTGAAGATCGGTTAAGGGGAAGGGGTAGTTTACCTGCAACGTTTTATGTTTTAACAAGGGTATTTCCTATGACAAACGATAACAGCCGCAAATTCAAACAGAATCAAATAATTTTTTGCATACAGCCCTGATTTGTAGAGTACTCACGACCTATTGTTTTTGGTGAAGATCGGTTGAGGGAAAGGGGTAGTTTACCTGCAACGGTTTTTTTTTATCAAGGGAAATTTTTTTTTTTGGCAAACGATAACAGCCGCAAATTCAAACAGAATCAAATAATGTTTCGCATACAGCCCTGAATTGTAGAGTTCTCAAGACCTATTGTTTTTGGTGAAGATCGGTTAAGGGGAAGGGGTAGTTTACCTGCAACGTTTTATGTTTTAACAAGGGTATTTCCTATGACAAACGATAACAGCCGCAAATTCAAACAGAATCAAAAGATTATTTGCATACAGCCCTAAATTGTAGAGTTCTCAAGATCTACTGTTTTTGGTGAAGATCGGTTAAGGGAAAGGGGTAGTTTACCTACAACGTTTTTTTAACAAGGGTATTTTCTATGGCAAACGATAACAGCCGCAAATTCAAACAGAATCAAATAATTTTCTGCATACAGCCCTGATTTGTAGATTACTCAAGACCTATTGTTTTTGGTGAAGATCGGTTGAGGGGAAGGGGTAGTTTACCTGCAAAGTTTTTTATCAAGCGTATTTTCTATGGCAAACGATAACTGCCGCAAATTCAAACAGAATCAAATAATTTTTTGCACACTTCAGTGAATTGTAGAGGACTCAAGGCCATTAGATTTTGGTGAAGATCGGTTAAGGGGAAGGGGTAGTTTTTTACCTGCAACCTTGTACGTTTTAACAAGAGTAAAGTACTTGAAAATTCATTTAAACTTTTTCAAACAATGGTAATTGTTGAAAATAAAATTATTTTGTTGCCAGGCAATAAAATTATAATTTTTTCATTTTAATGTAAATTATGTATATATTAGAAAATATATCGTGCTTGGCAGGCAAGCATATTTCAGATTATAAATCTTAGAATATGGAAGTCATGTATGGTTCTCCATACCGATATTTATATATATGTGTACTACGTTATCGGCAACAAAGAAATAGTTTTTGTTAAAATTCCTTCCCGGGATGTTTGGCCGTAGTCCAATGTTTTCTACAAAACCATGGCATCGACTTCCATCATCAGTGAAAATCGAGTGCGATAACGTGAGGTGGTATACGTTAGTGACCACAGTACTGTGGTTAAGGCTGAAGCAGTAAGCAGAAAGAAGTAGTTTGTATGGTAATATTTCATTTCGAAAATGATTTTAAATATAAATATTAGTACATGGAAGTCATGTACGGTTCTCCATACTGATATTTTTGAAAAGTGTGTGTGTGTGTCTGTAGATTTTTTTCTATGGCAAACGATAACAGCCGTAAAAATTCAAACAGAATCAAATAATTTTTTGTATACAGCCCTGATTTCTAGAGTACTCAAGACCTATTGTTTTTGGTGAAGATCGGTTAAGGGAAAGGGGTAGTTTACCTGCAACGTTTTATGTTTTAACAATGGTATTTTCTATGGCAAACGATAACAGCCGCAAATTCAAACACAATCAAATAATATTCTGTATACAGCGCTGAATTGTAGAGTTCTCAGGACCTATTGATTTTGATAAAGACCGGTTAAGAGAAAGGGGTAGTTTACCTGCAACGTTTTATGTTTTAACAAGGGTATTTTCTATGACAAACGATAACAGCCGCAAATTCAAACATAATCAAATAATTTTTTGTATACTACCCTGAATTATAGAGTTCTCAAGACCTATTGTTTTTCGTGAAGATTGGTTAAGGGAAAGGGGTAGTTTACCTGCAACGTTTTGTTTAAAAAGGGTATTTTCTATGGCAAACGATAAGACCCGCAAATTCAAACAGAATCAAATAAGTTTTGGCATACAGCCCTGAATTGTAGTGTTCTCAAGACCTATTGATTTTGGTGAAGATCGGTTAAGGGAAAGGGGTAGTTTACCTGCAACATTGTATGTTTTAACAATGGTAATTTTTTCTATGATGAACAATAACTGCCGCACATTCAAACAGAATCAAAGATTGGTTTGCATACGTTCCTCAATTGTAAAAGACTGAAGGCTTGTTGATTGTGGTGAAGATCGGTTAAGGGAAAGGGGTAGTTTACTGGTCACATTTTATGTTTTAACAAGAGTAATTGTTTCTATGATGAACGATAAGTGCCGCACATGTAAACAGAATAAAATAATTTAGTGCATACCTTCCTCAATTGTAGATAACTCAAGGACTGTTGATTTTGTTGAAGATCGGTTAAGGGAAAGGGGTAGCTTACCTGCAACATTTTATGTTGTAACAAGAGAACGTTTTCCATGAAGAATGATAACTGCCGTAAATTCAAACAGAATCAAATAATTTTTTACATATGTCCCTGAGTTGCAGAGGACTCAAGGCCTATTTATTTTGGTGAAGATCAGTTAAGGGAAAGGGGTAGTTTACCGGCCACCTTTAATTTTTTAACAAGAGTAATTGTTTCTATGACGAACAATAACTGCCGCACATTCAAACAGAATCAAATAATGTTTTGCATGCATCCCTGAATTGTAGAGGACTCAAGACCTATTGAGTTTGGTGAAGATCAGTTAAGAGAAGGGGTAGTTTACCTGCAACGTTTTATGTGATACCAAGGTTAATTTTTTCTATGACGAACGATAACTGCCGCACATTCAAACAGAATCAAATAGCTTTTGCATACATCCCTATATTGTAGGGAACTCAAGGCCTGTTGATTTTGGTGAAGCTCGGTTAAGGGAAAGGGGTAGTTTACCTGCAACATTTTATGTTGTACAAGAGAAATTTTTTCATGACGAACGATAACTGCCGAAAATTGAAACAGAATCAAATAATTTTTTACATATGTGCCTGAGTTGTAGAAGACTGAAGGCCTATTGATTTTGGTGAAGATCGGTTACGGGGAAAGGGCAGTTTACCTGAAACATTTTTTGTTGTAACAAGAGTAAAGGACTTAATTTTGATAAATAAAGTATCCTGATAAGAAGATGTTAATAATCCAGTGTAGAAACGTTGATGAAATATCTATAAATGAAGAGGCTAGTTGAACAGGGTCGGGGTAATTTTCTATAAATGAAAATTATAGTTGAAGGGGGAGGGTATAATTTTTATATGTACTATGTTATCGGCAACAAAGTAGTAGTTTGTTGTTAAAATTCCTTCCCGGGCTGTTTGGTCGTAGTCTAATGTTTTCTGCAAACCCAGACATTTCAGCAGTATCGTCGACTGCCATCATCAGTGAAAATCGAGTGCGATAAGGTGTGGTGGTATACGTTAGTGACCACAGTACTGTGGTTAAGGCTGAAGCAATAAGTGGAAAGAAGTAGTTTCTATGAAACATTTCATTTCGTAAATGATTTTAAATATAAATCTTAGAACATGGAAGTCAAGAATGGTTCTACATACTGATATTTATTAGGCTATTCATTTTAGGTGGTTCTGGATTATTATTTATATAATAACGTTGTTGCAACGTTACAACAATTATACAAATATATTATCATGTACTCAACGCAACTATAAAGTGTATTACACCGGCCAGGTCGCAGGATTTTTTTCTCTCGTTGCGTCAAGTATATGTAGTTGCACAATAATTAAATAATTTTTAAAGAGGAGTGAGATTGTTGTTGACATGAAATAATTAATTAAAACCGTTTCAAAATAATCATTCTAAGATTTATTAATTTATAGAAAGAATATTTAAACATTAAAATTTCAAACATTAGACAATAAATATTCACCTTTATAAGCTTTACAAATACTGTAACCTGCTATGCTATTCATAATATACAAGAAAAATAAACACCCATATAGTATTACTAACTAAACAAACATGTTAAACTATTTATTTAAATTCTTTTTATTTTTGTGTGTCTGAAATTAACTCCAATTTTAAATAATGATAGCAACTCATTTCCAAACAAAATAATATTAAGATTCAAGAATGAATTTATTGTTGCTATACACAAATAAAAATGACATTACATTTACTTCAAATCTTTATTGATTTATACTGACACACCCAAAAAATACAACAAAAGATTAGTGTTTCTTTTCTAGATTTGCTTGTTAAATTAAACTCTCTTATCTAACTACTATTAACTTTAAAACTCTAATTATTATCTGTTCATATTTAAGTTCTTTTCGAGAGCTCTCTTCACAATAAAAAATATAATTGTTTTTTTATCACCTGCGTATATCTGCTGTTACTGTTGCGTGTGTGTGTCCAGAATCCTTAGAGTATGATGATGATGATGACTATGCTGATGTGGTGTTTGTTGTCTCTATGGGTTGTTGCTGTGGGTGATGCTCCAGAGTTCCTCCTTATGTCTTGGTATGAGTGTGGTAGTGTGTGTGTGTGTGTCCTAGTCGATCTGCAAACGGGCAACGTGACGTTGTGTGTAGATTTGTTGAGTCCGAGTGTGTCATCGCCCAAAATTGCCAGTGGTATTTATACTGGTGGCGATTTGACAGGTACAGGCCTGTTTTCGACATGTTAAAGATTGTCAGTTCGCGCTAAAGCGTCCTTTTTATTATAATCACTTTTTGGTTAATTATTGCGAACTCATGAACATACTCGTCACATGAGCGATATTGTTTGCATAATATTTTTCTAGTCACTCACATATACCACACATATTAATCACTCTTAATTACACTAGTAATTAATATTAATTAGTTAGCATCTTTAATATTGCACCTTTGGCAATAAATTTTACATCACCATACTCGTTAAAAATCCCTTAATGAAATGGTGTAAGTCTTTGTTTACAGGTTCAAAACATATTAATTAGTTTATTTTAATCCTGTTAAAACCTGATTAATTGACAACAACCAATACGTACGCGTCACCCCAGATTCTTGTCGCAGCTGATGTCACGCACGCACGCACGCACGCACGCGCGCGCGCGCACACACACACACACACCGTATTTCTAACTATCGAAGTAGGTGCACTCTCGACAGGACAGAGCCTGCATTTTCCTGCACAAAATTGTATAAAACTGTTCCTTATTCTATTTTCACTAATTACAATATAAAACATACCACCCTGGGCAAATATGCAAATATATGTATTGTTGCAATATATTTTTTTTCATAGCACAAGACAATATAGAAGACGTAAAACGTACAGAAGCAACACATATAATTAAAAAAATAATCACAAGTGAAATAAAAAAAAAATAAACAAAAGCAGGATAATAAAACATTAAAAGAAATTAAAAATAAAGTAAATAACAACAATTTAATCATAACTAAAGCAGACAAAAGCCAGGCAACAGTTGACAAAACAGACTACATCAGAAAAACTGAAGACTTCATCAACGATAATGATTGCATATAATTAAATAAAGACCCAACACAAAAATATCTTAAACAAACAATAAAACTAATAAAAACAGCTACAAACATTTTCAACAATAAAAATACAGACAATAAAAATACAAACATAAAAATTCAACAATAAAAACCCAACAATACATATATTTATATTTGCCCAGGGCGGTATGTTTTATATTGTAATTAGTGAAAATAGAATAAGGAACAGTGTTATACAATTTTGTGCAGGAAAATGCAGGCTCTATCTTGTTGAGAGTGCACCTGCTTCGATAGTTAACAAAGACTTACACCAATTATAAAGACACCATTACATTAAGGGATTTTTATCGAGTATGGTGATGTGACAAATATGTTCATGTTCGCGATAATTAACCAAAAAGTGAGTGTAATAAAAAGGATGCTTTAGCGCGAACTGACAATCTTTAACATATTGAAAACAGCCCTGTACCTGTCAAATCGCCACCAGTATAAATACCACTGGCAATTTTGGGCGATGACACACTCGGACTCAACAAATCTACACAAGACGTCACGCTGCCCGTTTGCAGATCGACCAGGACACACACACACTACCACACTCACACCAAGATGTAAGGAGGAACTCTGGATTATCACCCACAGCAACAACCCATAGAGACAACAAACACCACATCAGCATAGTCATCATCAACATCATACTCTAAGGATTCTGGACACACACACGCAACAGTAACAGCAGATATACGCAGGTGATAAAAAAACAATTATATTTTTTATTGTGAAGAGAGCTCTCGAAAAGAACTTAAATATGAACAGATAATAATTAGAGTTTTAAAGTTAATAGTAGTTAGATAAGAGAGTTTAATTTAACAAGCAAATCTAGAAAAGAAACACTAATCTTTTGTTGTATTTTTTGGGTGTGTCAGTATAAATCAATAATAGATTGGAAGTAAATGTAATGTCATTTTTATTTGTGTATAGCAACAATAAATTCATTCTTGAATCTTAATATTATTTTGTTTGGAAATGAGTTGCTATCATTATTTAAAATTGGAGTTAATTTCGGACACACAAAAATAAAAAGAATTTAAATAAATTGTTTAACATGTCTGTTTAGTTAGTAATACTATATGGGTGTTTATTTTTCTTGTATGTTATGAATAGCATAGCAGTTTACAGTATTTGTAAAGCTTATAAAGGTGAATATTTATTGTCTAATGTTTGAAATTTTAATATTTAAATATTTTTATATAAATCAATAAAGCTTAGAATGATTATTTTGAAACGGTTTTAATTAATTATTTCATGTCAACAACAATCTCACTCCTCTTTAAAAATTATTTAATTATTGTGCAACTACATATACTTGACGCAACGAGAGAAAAAAATCCTGCGACCTGGGCGGTGTAATACACTTTAGTTGCGTTGAGTACATGATAATATATTTGTATAATTGTTGTAACATTGCAACAACGTTATTATATAAATAATAATCCAGAACCACCTAAAATGAATAGCCTAATAAAAATACACAAATTAAACAACCCAATACAACCATTAATCAACTTCAAAAAAGCACCCTACATACAAAATAGCAAAAATAATAGCACAAAACTAAAAAGTAACCATCTAAATTCCTTTGATCCAAATGGCATTTGGATAAGATATGTAGATGATGGGCTATATGTATCAAGTAACAAAATTACAAATGCAGAGAACATATTAAAACAAATCAATAACATACATCCAAAAATACAATTCACAGAAGAAAAAGAAAATCATAACAAAATCAACTATTTAGACATAACCATCACAAGACACCATAACCACCTACAATATGCAAGATACAGAAAACCAACTTCCACTAACATCATTATACGTAACCATTCTGACCACCCACCACAACATAAAATGGCAGCATTCTATTCACTATTTAACAGCATGGACAAAATACCCCTAAACAAAAAAGAAACAGACAAAGAAAGAAATATAATATACCAAATTGCTTATGAAAATGGATATAATAAAAATACTGTAAACAAAATAGAAAATAAAATCAAATATGAAATAAAAACTTAACAATTAATAAGAGTTAATCAAAATGAACAAAACAAAAATAATAACAACAATAAAAATGAGCCACATTCACATACATAAATAATAAAATGACAAAGCTAACAAAACTGTTTAAAAACACAGACATTAAAATAGCATACAAAACTAACAAAAATTATCTACAAAAACTAAATAACCCACACAATAAAGATAATACAACAACCAATGGTATATACAAAATTGAATGGCAAGCTTGCAATAAATCTTATATAGGACAAACAAAAAAAACTGAAAAAACGTTATTTTGAACACCTAAACGCATACAAAAACCAGAAATATACAAATCTAATTTGGCCACACATGCAATAATCACTGGACATGAATTCCCAGACATAACCAACATGGCACTAATAAAACACATACCACACAAAGGCACCATAATGAACATTAGTGAAAATTTACAAATATACAAACATAAAACACAAAACAAACTAATTACCTGAACAAATACAAATCAATACAAAACATTACACAATTTTCAAAGCACTGCACATCGAAAATACACAAAATACTAATACATACACCACAATCACACACAATAATACCAATTTAAAGTACCTGAGGCCAACAGGAAACCACAATAACAACCAGCCAACACACAAGTACTTCACCAGACTCAAAATCATGAAGGCTGAGGATGGGAACACAATAGTTCGCGAAACATGTTCCTAATAAGGAAAAAAATAGCTTGAGGTAAATTCATTATAAATATTAAATATATTAGTATTAATAGAAAACCTTAATTAGCCTAGTCTGGTTTATCTGTTTGTATTTTAATACAAATATGTAATTATTTATGTGTTATAATGATTAAAAATATTTGCTGGGAAACTTTTCAAATTAAACAATTTTTATAATTTTACAAGCACTTTTGAGGATGCATAGAAATTGAGGTCTAGGGAAAGTATATTGTGTAAAGGTGAGCGTGTCGTCAGTACAACTACTGAATACTGATTGTAAGTTACAAAACTGTTTAATAAGAAAAGCAATGACATTTAATGTGATGAGTAAACTCCATCATAATGCTAGCAATAAATATAGTAACAATGTATAATATCTTTATTCTGTCAGACATAAGATAATAAAATATTTGGGAGGGCACTGAATATACACATTCTTTGCTTTGTTACATTCTGAAATTAAACTAATGCCATGTTTGTTATCATTACAGGTCTGTAAAGCTGGAAATGGACAAAATTAGAAGTCAAATTCTTTCAATTACTGGCAATGCCACATCATTTAATCCACCTTTATAAACAAAAAAGATCTTTTGAAAGCAACTTTTCAAAATGTGTGCTATTTTTGGACTAAAAGGAGAAAGTTCAAAGAATGGAGTACTGTCATAGTGGTTTCTTGTTTCTTATCCATATGTCTACCAATTTATCAGAACATGGCTCCTCTGCATTACCAACATACAACAGATACCCCTTATGATACACAATTAGTTCTCATCTTTGAGCTAACATCCCCTCAGCAACACACTGAACTGCTAGCAAGTTCAAGAACCTCACTGACCTACAATTTCTTCACAGTGAGACACTTTTAACTTGTTTTACTGTGCCACATAATTATGCATCACTTTCTGGTTGATAAAAGACCATAAAAGTGACGGATTGAAGAAAATTATGAATGTAGATTCACATACTCGTACTTCTGAAAAATTAAACAAATAAAAAACAAACAATACAAAAGACAGACGTACTTAAAGGAACCATGTTTTAATTCGCTTATTTTACATTTTGTTGTAAATATATATAGTAGCATAGAACAGACTTTAAGACATGCTCCAGTATAACAAAATTCTCACCCAATGTACTAAAAAATTTGATGAATCACCACTGAGAACCTACAGCCTTGATACAAACATGCTGTTATTTTTAAGAGAGTAGAGATAAAGTTTTACACTCCTTTTCTATACAGGATTATGATGAGAATAATAAAGTAAAAATAACAATATAATAAAACTGGCCAAGCAACTAGAAAGGAAGTACCTAGTGGGGTCATATGGAGCAGCTGCCCTTAGCGCTGCATTGAGGGGAAGACCCATAGTGGTGCAACAGCTAGTGTTTGGTATGGTTGGGAGCGCGTCAAGGTCAATCCTTATTCCAAATAAAATATGGCATAATTTTTGTTCTCGTCAAGTGAAACTACTTAATATCACATTAAATATAAGTGTGGCAGTAAACAGAAGATCAGTGAAGTTAACTGCCACAGCTGCAATATAAACATTTGGCGTTTTAAGAAGAGGACAATGGCCCAACAGTCTGAAGATAATTTTACTGAAATGCAACTATTTAATTTTTTTAACTAGTTTAAAACAGTACACAACTTGATTTGTAAAGTGAAAAGTTATCAGATATAACTTAATTAACTTAATGCAATACCTCAGTACAGACTGATATGTAATGTCTACAAAAGTATTTGTTATTCTCTAGTTGACTACAAACATTAATACGTTATGTTATGATTCTAAGGGATGTTATAGTAACCAAGAGGGAAACAACAATCTATATAAAAGATCAATTATGTCTGACCTCACAATTGATAGTTCAACAATAATTCAAATTAAACGAAAGAAAATAAATAACCATAGATAAGCAACAATAATAATAATAATAATAATAATAATAATAACAACAACAACAACAACAACAACAACAACAAGCTTTGTGGATACTGACAACAGAATACTTTGATACAAAACCAAACAAGACCTATAACACTATACCAATCAATTATTTCATTTACAAAAATAGACATACACAACACAGTGTCAGTTATAAACCATTCATTGAAAAAAGTTGTCAACAACAACTTGACTGTTAGGAACTATTTTTGGCATGATGTTCGTGTGTGTTGTTGTTATTATTATTATTATTATTAGAGTATTAATACAAAATGTGTGATAACATGTGATGTGACTTGATTAAAACTTGGGTCAGTACCTACACAAACTAGTACATTAAATGTTTTAATAGTGGTTTATTTTAATTTGAAACTTAAAAATAGATGGATTATCACACACACACGCGCGCGCGCGCGCGCATGGACAGTTGCATGTCTATAGTATCCTGTTCATTAGCATGGATGACTAGCATGATTGGAAGACATAATATGGATTTAAAGCTATTACAGTTATTTTTAACATAAAAATATATATACATTAATGGAAACTGAAAACTGATCTTGATCTGTTTTGTGATACAATTTTCCTAAAGCAATGAATGTCAATTTTTGGCTACAATGCAATTCAAATGACATTTTCAACTACAATTATTAACATGGTTTACTAAAATTATTTTGGAAAATTATAATTTCTTCAAAAGTTTATTCTTAGTAAGCAATTTCAGAAGAATAACCATAATTCGATTATACTTATAAACATAAGAATAATTATCATTAACAAAAAATTTCAATGTCCATTTGTTCTTCAGAAAACTGTGGACCCGAATTATTTTTTTTTATTTAGTAGTAAATTGAGAAAACGTTCTAAATAGAAAAAAAAAATTGGTAAACTCATCTCCCTCACAGAGATGTTGAGTGTTGTAATGGTGTTGTAATGTATTGTAATACTTAAACGTGTTTTTGATTATATAGGAAAGTAGTAGAACAGTAAAACAGACTACCAATACAGTAACGAGTTAATTTCAGTATACAGCATACAGTAATACTGACACAATTTCATGCTGAGGTCTAGTTCTGTTACGTAGCTATTTCCTATTCACAGAATACTACTTTCAGTAAGTCTAGGTATTTTACTAGTATGAAAAAATAACTAGTTAACTTTTTCATGATAACTAAAATGGTACTCGCATTACTACTATTTAACAGAGAAAAATCTATGGTAACGAACAATTTAGCAATACACGCAGCACCTACTGAAAATTACATTTACCGTATTTTCGCGTCTACCACGCGCACCTTTTTTACCAAAAAATATTTTGTAGAAATGGGGTGCGAGTGTTACACGAGGAAACTAACTTGCCAGTCTTCGTCAGAGTGGTCATTGACCTTATGCTACTGCAATTCCTATTCAAACCTCAGTCACTACTATGTACCGTACCGTTTATTGTGTTATTTACGTTATTTAATATCGAATTTACGGCAATCGTAATTACTACGGTATATCGTACTGTATCATATCATTTTAAACAATTTATCTTCATTTGTGTTTTGTGTTCTTTTAATTTATCAAGGTGTTGTTTCTTTTTACAATGGAATGTGGGAAAAGCTTGCGTTCGTTTACTGCTGGAGAGAAGTTAAAAATTATAAACGAAGCAGAGGTAATAGGAAATAGAGCAGTGAGTCTAATACGACGTGCCGGAATCGTGTATCAGAGACTGGCGTAAGAAAAAAGAAAAATTAACGGAAGTTCCTTTAAAGAAAAGAGCTTTTCGAGGTAAAGCTGCAAAATATCCTCAACTAGAAGTTAAACTTACAGCCTTTATAGATGATAAGCGTCAATATGGTTATGCTGTTTCCACAGAAATGTGCCAAATAGAGGCAATTAAGATTGCGAAGGAGCTGAATATTACCATAAATGAGTTTAAAGCAAGCAGGGGATGGCTTCAAAGGTTTTTTAAAAGAAGTAACCTTTCTGTTCGACGGAAAACAACGATATCTCAACGTTTACCAGAGGCGTACACTGATAAACTCTTGTTTTCAGCGTAACGTAATTCAGTTAAGAAAACTGAACAATTATCCACTATACCAGATCGGCAACGCGGATCAAACTCCAGTTTATTTCGAGATGCCTGTGGATACGACAGTAAATAAAGTTGGTGACAAAACTGTAAAAATTCGTACAGCTGGTTGCAAGAAACAACGGTGCACTGTAATGCTTACTGTGTTAGCCGATGGAAAGAAACTGCCTCCTTAAACTGCTTCCAAAAAATGAAAGTTTCCCACCAGATTTGATAATGAAACCTCAAGAAAAAGGGTGGATTGACAATGAGTTAGTGCTTGATTGGATAAAGCGCGTTTGGAATCGGCAACCTGGAGCATTATTAAAACGCCCAGGGATGTTTGTTATGGATAGTTTTCGTGGCCATCTGACTGACGACGTTAAGAAAGTTTTATCAGAAACAAAGACTGAACAAGTGATTATTCCAGGTGGAATGACTTCGATGCTCCAGCCACTTGATGTGTGCATAAATAAGCCCTTCAAGTGCCAGTTAAAAAAAATGAAAAAATGTACACCCAGTGGATGAGTACTGCACCACACGAGCTGACGCCGACAGGAAGACTCCGAAGGCCATCACTGACGCTGATCTGCAGTTGGATCATCAAAGCATGGGACAGTATACCAAAAGACTTAATAAAGAAAATTTTCAAAAAACTGGCATTTCCAACGCCTTGGATGGCAGTGAAGACAATAAACTGTTCGTTAGTGAAGATGAGGCAGCGTCTGCTTCTGATGAAGACAGTAGCAATGACGAATGAAAATCAGGTAAGACAATAGTACAACATTTTCATAAACTACATCAAACATACCAGTATCCCTTGGGTTTATAACTGTGTTCGTTTTCATTGATTTACTGTTCTAATGCACACTTAATTTTCTTTAGGTTGGCAAACCCGAATTTACAATTACGGCTGGTTGTGTAACGATTGCTGTAACCTTCGCCTTTAATTACTGTATTTAATTGTAATAAATATTACTTGTCATTGTAATAAACATACATTTTTTACTTGTAATAAAAAATAAACCCGTAAGTTAGTGTAACAAAAAAAGTGACTTGACATTTATTTCATTAGTTATTACAGTTTTTCCCTTACAATAGATATGGTAATATTATTCCAAATACCGGTATATGATTTTTTCACATTTTTGAATACGCGATTTTTTTTTGTAGGACCTAAAAATAAGGGGTGCGCGTCTACACGAGGGCGCGTGGTACACGCGAAAATACGGTATATTTCAACTGGAAGTTTAACAATAAAATGAAGGTTCAGTAGAAATCAGAGGCTAGTCTGGTACGTGCTGTGGCCAACAGTCTATACAAACTAAAATCTAAATGTAAACAATGAAATGGGTGGCTATTTCCCATTCACAGCATAATAATAACCGAGTGAATAATAATAAATCATTTAAACCGCACAACAACAGAGACAAACAATTTATTCTGGGCACACGAGAACATGTGTTTATCCTCATACTTATGAAACAGTTATTCACAGCTTTTGGTGCTAATGCTCCTTTGTAAAAATAACCAGACTGCAAAGTCTTGTGTATACTGAAGTTTTTCTTCTTGGAATAAGGTTGCTGCAACTGTGACAAATGAACACAAAAAACTCTTACAACTAACTTCTGTTGTAACATAAACAATGACAACAGTATGTGTGAAAAAAGGATATGCAAAAAGTATGAGAAATTTGAAAGTCATAGAGATACTATGATTACTATTTAGAATATCAAATTAAGATAGTTTTTTTAATTGACTGTGTTTACACAAAGGTAGTTTTTTTTTAAATAAACAAGCTAGTTTCTTTATGAGCTTGCAGAGAGTAAACAACTGGGCTGATTTTAATTAACCTAGTATCAGCGAATGATTCATTTCATTTCCCAAGTGCAATGGGTAGAAATTTTAGAATTTTTTTTCATGGATGTTGTTTCAAGGTTTCAATCTCTCTAGAACCACATAATTAATTTCAGTGAAAACAAATGTCAAAATGTTTGCGTTTATTTACAAAAGTGTTACAAAATATTTTGAAAAATAATAATGTAGCAAACAAACAGAATGCCATATTAATAGTAGTGTAAAAAAGGGTTGCCTTTCTTTCATCTATTCTGTTCTACAAAGTCACAACCACATTCAATTTTTAACAAAAATGTGTTTTAAATGTCTCTATCTTCAGAACTGCATACTCAAATTTTATAACATTTATTATCTTGAAAAATTTATAGACTGTAGTGTATTGTTGTGTTTAATGCAAAATAATTAAGCCATTGTTGCTCTATATGAATGCTTTTTCTGTTACAACAATGTATGATGTCTTCTTGTTTTATATTATTATGTCCCAAGTGATAAGCATTTTAAAGTTTTTAATTTGTTGTGAAGCCTTTATTGAGGGTTCAATAACCCAATCTGAAGTGAATTAGGAACCTCGAAGGGCTTATTAGTGGTCAAGTAACATAATGGTAGACAATGTTTCAAATGCTTGGTCGCCATGCTTGTTTATTTCAACTGCCTCCCTTGCAACCGAGCAAAGTACCGCCAGAGTCAAGGACATGACATCTCTTCCATGATATCTATCTCCAAACAAGATAGAATGGTCTCCATTAGATAAACAATTTGGACTCCGGCAAGGCCCGGAAAACTGCGATAATGTAAATATCGGCTATGAAAGCTTAAGTTCATTTACAAATAAGCACCAGTTAAAGCAGTGGTTTCTAACCAACAATCCAAGAGAAGCTCAGAAGTATCAGTAGAGTAGTCAAGACCAATCTATAAAAAAAGTACATTTAATAAATCAACACTTCTTCAGTTTGACAGGTACTGTTTATTTACCCAACAACTGTTGAAACGTTTGCCAGGTAAATAAAACGTATCTGTAGAACTAAACCAAATGTTTATTTATTAAATTTAAATATTACTAAAATGTTTTACCAAGTGCTGAGCACCCATTCAATCAGTGTAAAAAATATGATCTTGTCTTTTTTATAAAGTGTAGTGTAAACAAACTGCGTTATGATTATGAAAGCGACCTTTGATACAAAGTAACCAAACAAATTAGTTATTAACAAATACAAGAGACAACGTATAACTATTTTTGAGCAGTAATATCAGTCCGAAATTCATTGGCTGTCAGGCCCGGATTTAGGTATCCTGCCGCCCCTAGGCACTATTGTTAGCCCCCCTCCCCAAACAAGTAACTTCTATATATTCAAGTCCCTTGACTGCTGAAAAAACGTTGCTGAAAATAGTCATTTCAACTATCTCTATTGCAAATATCTCATTTGTAAAAAACCGAAAACATGAAATTTTAACAAATAATTTTTCACCTCGTGCTGCCCCCCTGAGCCTGCCGCCCCTAGGCACATGCCTAGTGTGCCTAGTGGGAAATCCGGGCCTGTTGGCTGTGAAACAAATATAAACGTAAAAATCATACTGATTAACTTGCAAGTAAGGCAGTGACAACTTTCTTGAATTAAGTTATACCAAACGCAATTATACGATGTACTTAATGTTAATCACCGTTCGGTCTGGTCATCAAGCATTAGAATGAACGTTAAAATTAATTTATACACAGCAATTGTGCAGCCAATTACAGCACATGCATCAGACCATTGGCAGATAACAAAAAAGGGTTCCTCATGGTGAGAAGAGTATGCTTTTTTAACAGAATATGTTCACTAAGTAAACAGTTCAAGAAGATATACCCAACAACTTCCAATGTACATCAATGATAACTTACGATAAAATGTTTTCAAAACATTATTATTCAACAATTTAGTATACTCTGTAGATAATGGAGTTGTTCACTTCATATGATGCCGCTCGATTTAACCTAACCTCGAAATCTGCTGTAATCATTTTACTGTGCACTAAAATGAGCTAGCAAAAAATTGGTTTTGTTTGTGGATAGTGAAAAATTGAGTTGAGACATGAATTACTATTTTATATTATTCCATCACCACCTTAAACAGTGTATTCAATTACCAAAACGTTGATACATTCGCATTAATACAACTTTGATATTTGCAAAGTCAATAACCCAATAACCAAGACAGAAGCGTTTAAAAATCACAGAAGTTTAGGAAAAATCAGGCAACGCTGATTATTCAGAATTACATTCCGAGTTGGCAGAAAAAAATTCTCTTTTGTAAACAAATGGCTAATAAATAACTGGAAAAGAATATACGTGAAATTTCGTGCCGATTTTCTGGGAAAAATCTTTAATTTCCAAAAAATTCAAACGCGTACGAATCAAATCGAATGTTTAACAAGTCTACAACTCCCTAGACACTAGCCGTCCGTGCGGTCGATCGTGCGTCAAGTTTATTTATTCACGCGAGTGACGCCGCTGGACTTTACAAGTGGAGCCGCGACGCTTTATCTACACGACTTTACCGCCGGGCACGTGTACACAAAGTAAAATATATAAAACCTACGGGTTTTGTAAAGTTTATTGTGGAAATTTTTTCACAACGACCAAAATAACGAGTTTTTTCACTTTGTTTAGCTCGTAGAGTACAACCAACATAGAAAAAAGTTTATTCAAAAATGTTAATGCCTTATTATTTTGACGTGTTCCGGCTATTTAACAAATCAGATCAAGTTTCTAGTCTGAGCGGACTGGTGCGTCCGAGACGATATTCGTAATTGTAAGCGAAGTAAAATCTACCGGGCTTCCTTCAGTATCTCCTTCGCTGCGTTGTAACAGTCAAGCGCCTCTGAGCCTGTGTCTTGATTGCGGCGTCCGTGCCGGACCCGGTGACTGCCAGAGGAAAACTGTGTAGTCTAGTCAGGTCAATGTTACTGTAATGGATGCCGCCAACGTGATTATTCGTTAGGTGAAGACAGCTTCGGTCTTAACGTCGTGGCATCGCACGGCCTCGGCTGAGACTTGTGGCGTGGCGTGGCGTCGCTTCCCGCCAGGCAGAGAGCCTCCGAGCCGGTGTAGATGGTAAGGACAGCGGCTGCACCACTGTCTTTAGATGGTCCGTTCTTCCCCTGCACTCTACAGCTTACAACAAGATTCGTTTCCACACGTGTTAACCCATTTCTTGCTCTATCTCCTTTACAATTTTGGAGATCGTTGTAATTTGTGGATTATACAAAATTGTGTTGACACATGAACCGATTTATTATGACATATCTACTTTACAGACAACATTCGAACGTGTTACACATTGACATTAACAAATAATTTTGATACTTGTTTTATTTAGTAGGGATGGAAAATAAAAGTACTGTCACGACATTACAGAAGGTCCTACGTGTTTCTCGGCTATTCCAGTGGAACCAGCTGTAATGTTGTGTGTGTACGTGATTCTTAACAGGCGTTAACGAGATTGTTCCAGACTCACCGGTCCGCGCGCGCTGTGTTCAAGGCCGCAACCAATTACGCTCTAGTGTTGACGCGTATTATGGATTATTCTGGAATCTCAGCGGAGTATAAATATTGGCATTCAGCGGTGCTTAGTGGAGTTTTTAAGTGGCGAATTATTCCAGTGCGGGACTCTATTAGTTGACATTATTACTGCGTGTGAACAATTGTTATTTGATTGGTTGTAAGAGACTATCTTGTTGATTACGAACTGTTTAATTGTGATAATTAAAGCTGGTGATTGGTGTCTTGTATTTTGTATTCCACTGTACCATACGACGATCAGTACACCATCGTAAAAGTATGATCACGAGTTGCACTACTAACAATATCACCTAACTGTCCTTACGTACACGACAGGCTACGCTGCTATACTTTAACAAAATTCATCTTTATAGTAGTTCTTTTTTAGTTCTGTTTTAAAAGTTACAATTCTTAACTTTCTATTCTTATTTTTAATATCTAAAATTTTTTAACAAAAATTTTTCTTCAAAAAAGTCCCGTGTAAATAGTGAAGAACTGTTATAATAAATGTAAAACAAAAACACAACTGTGTAAAGAAAAAAAAAACGATTGAAAACTGCGCGGTTGCTACTAAGCGGGGTAGTGAATTGTTAAAGCTGAAACGTTTGAAGGTTTCACACTGGGCGACAGATTCTCCTCCCACAGAGAGACGGCGGCGTCACTGTGGGATCGTTTGGCCTTGTTGAAAACGATAAACAGGAATGTTTTTCCCAAGAGAAACCAACAAACACAAACAAATAGGTCAAATTACAAAAGATCTGAAAAACCTGACTGCACACACATTAGTCACGCTCACAAGCTGATAAAAAAAAGGTTTTTTTTTGTCGTTGAAAGTAACGTAAATGTAAATACTGTAAATCAGAAACAAAAGTCAGTTATAAACATCTAAATATTTATTTATGTACTTTTTAGAAAATTATATTCACTATTGCTTAAATTGGGGGACTTCGTAATCCGTCGGGTGTGTCATTTGGTTGTTAATAAAAGGACCTGGGTTCGGACTGCGGAAACACCATACAATTAAGCTGAATTATCAGCCTCCACGTCGAATCAATCTGTGATAACGAGTAAGACAATAATAACAACAACAATACAGTGGAACCTGCTTATAACGAGATTCAAGGGACCGGACAAATGTGCTCGTTAAAACCAGGTGCTCGCTACATCCGAGTTGTCGACTCGCAAGCCTAAATTTTTATACCGTGGTTATCGAACACAACAAAAAAAGTCTACTATAGAAGAGGCTTTGGTCAATAAAATTTTGACACGTTTTACATTCCACGCTTAAAACTGAAATTTAGACTTTAAACATTTTTTAGACGCTAACATTCTTTGCTGAATACTGGCGTATAGTGCATTCGCGAAATATAGTAAAAGTGGTTGTGTAGTAAAAACTTGGCAAAAATCAGCCGGCTATCTGGCAAAAAACGCAAATATTTCCATGCCACATGTACAGTATTTATTTTTAAATTACAAGAAAATCCACTCTATTTTATTTGTCTTTTTGTTCTTCGTTATAAATGGAATCGTCAAAATTATATTACGCAAAGAGAACTTAATTAACCTTAAAAAAGCCATCTATTTTGTCTGTTTAGTAATTTTGTATCTGTAGATATCCAAACAGGATTGTAATTTATTTAAATATTTCACGAATTATCCGCTTACATTATAGATTCACTAAATTGCGTTAATGATTTTAAACGAATGTTAAAATGCTGAATTGTAACGAACTTTTGTTAGGACCTTACACCATGAACAAGCCTGCGATAAAATGCTCGTTATAACCAAGTCTCTAATGCGTTCCTACTCGTTAAAAGCGAGTGTAATTACCATTACTAAGACAAAAAACCAAACAAATCTCGTACTTTTGCTCGTTACATCCGAGTTCTCGTTATTCGCGAGTTCCACTGTAATTCTTTTTTTAAATAAGGGGAAAATACTTTACGCACCGTCATAGGAAACAGTGTTTCCTCTGATGTGTGGGACTCTTACCCACTACAAAACCCACCTCTAAATTCAGGTATTCATATCCATCCTGGAACCACTTAGCGTATTACTTCACGATGGAGCCTACTGCGACCCACTGAATAAATGCAAAGATGCGGTCCCATTCCGCCTTGCCACGAAGCATAACCACAACTACGCTCTCGGACGTGAACTCCACGAGCTCCATTTCCAATACCATCCTCTCTCTTGTGAATCTGCAGCACCTGAAAAAGGTGTGCAAGGCATCTTCATGGGGAGTCACCGTATTGTCGTGCTGGGCTTTGCACCTTTTCTATTCTGTGGAGGTACGCATTAAAATTGCCGTAGCCACTGAGCTTCAAATGGTAGTTAACTTCACCGTGTGTTGGCGGTCGCCTTGCGCACCATCTTCCTCTATCCTCTCTATTGCTAGTGCCGGAGAGTGAGATCCCTGGCTTTATGCTTTGACGCATCCCTTCCAATTACGTATCTTCTTTCGAAGAAATGCTTCCGCTCTAAAGCCAACAGGTCTATGCGAATCACTCTTGTTACTCTGAGGGCTCCTCTTCTCTGCACCGATGCCATACGTTTCCTGTATTTCTCCGTCTTTAGTGCATCGGCCCAGACTTCACAGCCGCAATAATAATAACAGGACGACGAAACGTAGTACTGGCCACACGATTTCTTCGCTTATCGTACGGTTCAACTTACCATGATTCTCAAACTGTTCCGACGGTACAAACGGCACAAAACGTTAAGAGTCTATTATTATTATTATTATTACTACTACTAAAGCTAAACAAAAATCTTTAGCGTATGCCATGAAATATTTTAAGAAACTGACTGTTGGACGTTTCTACAACTTCCTGGCACGTCACATTCATTTAAACAGAATGCTGTTACGAAACGGCGACCATGTGTAGGATTTTTGTTGTACATCGACCGGTTTGAAAATATCACCAACATGGCCGAACGGATTCTCAATCTTGTAAAAAGACATCATTTGCTTTTTACATTTTCGGTGAATATTTGAAACCATCTTATCTATCCTAAACTGTAAGGTAAAGACAATACAATAGTCTAGTATTACAATACACTAGACTCACAGTGAACACACAAAGTCAGACCACACTTTCTTATTATTCGCCCGTCCTCTGGATTCTCTCCAAGTCGCGTCTCCCTTATCAAAAGTCAGAATCGCTATCATTAAACGTTCCACGTTTTCTTCGGTTTCGTTTTCCTCCCAAATACATTTCACCTGTCCCACCCATCATACATACTGACTAAACGTCCACGCTACTCTCCGCCTCTGTACATCATCCAATACGAGTACAGACGTTAACTTGTTCAACTGTATTGGCTTTTCCTATGAGCATAGGCGGACTGTCCCCGCCTTCAGTCGTAGGCCTACTACTCTACATAGACCATACCCCCACAAAAAAAAAAAAAACGGATTTACATTCGTTATATTGAAATTGAAAATGTACATAGCCTATTATGTGAAATTAGGTTTCTACTATTTTGTTTGCACACACAACCTGCGTAAAATTCCCCACACAATTTACTCACCTTGGATTTTTTCTGGCAAGACGACGGGATTTCCGTCCGATGAGGCGTTTCTACAGTTTTTATACGAGTCTTGTATTTAATACTACAACTTTTTTTTTAACACATTTTTTCATTATTACTATTATTTTCATGTTCCTTGTTGAAAACTGATTGCTTATCGACGAGATCGGTGTCTATACAGGGGGTAATGTTATAATGCGGCCGTCGCTCGGTACATTGCCATCGATCTGATCGTCAAGCGCTTTTACGTAGTAAACCACTGTTATAACCAAACGAGTTATTTTGTATATTTGGGGAATGATACTGGCTATGATAAGGTCTACAACATAGATCCTAAAGGACTTTAAGTTTCAGATGACTTGTGGAGGAATTAATCGTATTTTTAAAACAAAACCGTTGAAAGAGAAAACTAAAGTTTGTACTGTTCTGTGGGACTGAATTATGGACGACAAAGTAAATGAAACACAATGAGGTCCAAAGGGGGTGTGACGCAAACATAATGTTTTCATAGAAGAGAAATGCACCAGCCTCTCCACCCCTACTCCACTCTCACCTACACGTCGGTGGGCCCTGTTACGACGAGCAATCGACTCCAAAGTTGTGGTAACCAATCCCTTCGGCGGGGTTCTGTCACGTATAAACGTATAGGCTTCAGATTTGTGGGCAGACTCAGAAAAAAGATGGCTGGAAACCTTTGAAGGTGGAAGGTGGAACAGGCAGCTAGGTGGAGGAGGAGGAGGAGGAGGAGGAGGAGGAGGAGGAGGAGGAGGAGGAGGAGGAGGAGGAGGAGGAGGAGGAGGAGGACGACGACGACGACGACGAGGCGGGAGAAAAGTAGAGGGCGGAGAAGACCCGTAATTCTGATTATCTGAAACCGTGTGACCACTTTTATGTCAGTTAACGAAGATTGTATTGCAATAATACGTTTTATTATTTACACACGATAATAGTAAAACCTTCGTACACCTACTATCGTATACTTCAGCGGCGCGACAATCCATTACTGACTCAAGGCCTCCTTTTTAGGTTTCTGCACATAAAAAGTTTGACAGATGGGATATGTGAATTATCCGATCCAACCGCCAACCTGGAGGACCAGGAACTTTGATTTCGGGGTGCTGTTCCCCTAGAGAGGTGCTTTCACCTCAGCTGACGATCTCTCTGCCCGGTGGATAAACTGACTTAGCCCATGTGTGCAGCCTCCTCCGCCTCCACACTAGATCCATATCCTGCTGCCGATGTGCACCATCCTGCCAGGCCAGAACCCAAGATACCCCCAGACTGCCCTGACAGAACCTCCATCTCTCGTTTGCTTACCGATCCACTCCGCACTATTGTATAGCTCCCTCATTTAAACCAACACCCGATGGTATCGAAGCAACTGTTATCAATCGTAATTCATTTTTTTATCTCGCCTCTGTGTAGTTACGTTATTGACATGTTCTACAACAGAACATGTTTATTGACATCATTAAACAACGGCTACATCGACAGTAGAATGACGACGACACGACTGGATGGCTCCATGGAAGGTGGGGAGCTGCAGTCGATGAACTCTAATTGTAGCAACGCCGAATCAAAGTGGACTCAAAACGGTAATCTCATCTTACTAACGGTGCAATCCGATTGGTGCACGGAAACAGTGTTGGGAAGTGTCGCACTTTTAAAGAACACATTATTCCACTGAAGGTTTCCGACCGTCGTCCTTATGGCCGGAGGCAGCATTACCTCGTAAAAATGGCAAAATCATAGTTTAGTAAACACTGCTAAAACAATCTATATTATTATCGGAGTATGAGTTGGATCTTAAGAACGAGTTAGAACTGACTGAAGAACGTACATGAATACACGCTGTTGTTTGTTCAGACAGACAAGTCACTCATAACCTGAAGATCTAACAAAATGATAAACGCACAACAATAGAAGAAACCATATTATCTGATGGGATTTTGTTTTAAATAAACTAATGTTACACGATGTTCCTCGTCAAATTTCAGCTGACGTCAGCCAGTTCTGAACTTTCACAAAAACTCACACGCGCGCACGCACAAGTCCAATTAGCGGTTCGTCAAATTGACGTACAAATATGACCTTGAAATCTTTTGGATATGCTGGGAGAGGAACTGTTATTTAACGCGACTCAAAGAAGTTGTTATAATCTGATTAAAAACAAAAAATACATCTACGCTATAAACAGTCAGCCTTGTCGACAAGAAGATAAGTTATATAAACAAAACGAGGAAACAACGAGACAAAAATAAAACCATCGTGAAAATCGATTAAATTAATTACGCAACACATTATATAAGATTCCCTGGTTGTAAAAGGTACGTTGGTTGTTATACGTACAATGGTATACGCCCATAATTAGAACGGATCGTTTTTCGTAACATGCGGCTGTGACTTAACGGTCATGCGAGTCATCTAAACACGGGGACTATACCGTGGTTTTGCAGCCTGGGTCATATACACCTAAATGTCCAGCACACAATGTGATGTTACCTGTCCTGCTTGAACACACGCACACACACACAATAATCCTGCAGTCCATCGATTAATACGTAAATTATAACAGACTGAAACTTCTCTTAATCGGAATTTCTATGATTCGTGATCTATACGATAAATTTGGACTGTTCATCAAAAAATTGGGAAAAATTATTCTAAAACTACCATAGATTATTATTAATTTTTTAATATTTCCTCAGCGGTGTCCCACTGTATACCGTGAAATATTTGGCGACAGTTTAAGTCCCGATGTTTATACCATCGACAATGGACAAATTTTTACTTCCATGTTCCTTAAGGAAATGGAAGTATGGTGATGGCAAAAAAAAAATCGTGTTCGAGATTATTGCAGATTCTGATTGTACTAGACCCCCCTTCCATAAAAAAGGTAAAAGCTGTAACTACTGACAAAAACGTTTTGTTTCTTAAATTTTATAACGGTCAACAACCAGGTTTGAAAATTCAAACTAGACGTTTCTAGGGGCGAATCGTGCCACCGCCCAGGGCGGCAGATTCCGGGATGTTGAGTTTGGTGGAAAAAATTTATAACTTCTCTGCATCAACTCGCCGTTGGGCTGTACTAAAAAATCACATTTCTAACCTTAGCTGAAACCTTGATGTGAAACAACTTGGGAAAGTAGAATAGACACTGTCACTCCACTTATATATCAAATAGAAAAGACCTACGATGCGCTTGTTGATATCAATAAAGACGAAAACAGATAAAATGGTCACAGAGGATAAGATGGTTGGGGCATGTGGAGAGAATGGAAGAGGATAGAATGAATAAGAGAATGATGCAAGGAAGACTCTATTGCGGAAGACGAAGGGGACGGCCAAGGATGAGATGGTTGGATGAGGTGTTGAAGGATCTGTAGAAGTTGGGAGTTCGAGGATGGAGAGAGAGAGTGGCGGATAGAGATGACTGGAGGCGGATTGTTGAGAAGGCCAAGGCCCACCAAGGGAGGAGGAGGAGGAGAAGGAGGAGGAGGAGGAGGAGGAGGAGGAGGAGGAGGAGGAGGAAAAGAAGAAGATAAAATGGTGGCTCACGAGGCTAGCAGTCTGGCGAGTCATGTACTTGACTTCACATTTCTGTGTTCCATAGTAATATGGTACGACATATCACTCCATGTTAAAACGCTGCAAAGTATTGACGTGGATGTAACAAAAGCTGTCAGTTTACTTGAAAACACAAGCATTTATTTCATGTCTGTCAGAAGTGACTTAAAATATCAAAGCTACGTTGACGCTAAGGAACTAGCCACTAAATTGGACACTGAAAACCCAATAATCAGAGGCTCAGCACAAGTACGAAGGAGAAAGATTAAAAGACGATTTGATTACGAAGGAAAGGACGAATTCATTGAAGATCCAGAGTTGCTGTGCACAGTCGATTTTTATTTTAAAGTCATAGATATTACCATTTGTGCTTTACATGAAAGATTCCAACAGATTAAAGGGACATAGTAAACTTTTTTCCATCCTGTATGACGAGTAATGAATAGGGAGGGGGTGGCACTCATAAATACTGTACAGGGCGGCAGAAACGCTAGGGCGGCCCTGCGTTTACGTAATAAAAGAAGACGATTTTGATTTTGTGGTCTCTGCTTATCCCTCCTGTAATTTAATAACTAGTAAGTACACTAAATGTAAATTTCCATCAATATTTACGTACCGGTAGTTTTAATATTGTTTAGTGGTTTTTCAATAGAACAAAATTTACTCAACATTTTTTGTATAAATTAATCTAGGCTGCGAATTTCTACAAATAAATCTCTCTACATAACAATATACTCTATTAATGTTGAGGTGTCACATTAGCGCCACACTGGATGCGGCAAGTCAGCCAAGTCCAAGTCAACGTGACTAAAACGAGGAAAGGTAGTCAGTAGTCACCTACGTACAAGGTCATGACCATACCGATGTTGCTGTTCGTTCTGAAACCTGGGTTCCGGTGAAAAACAGATTAGTAGAATATATTGTGGCGTAACTAGAGGCTCGCAGGCCCCTGGCAAAGTTTGAAGGTGGACCTCCTTCGAGTTCATGTTTTATAATATTGTTGTCCTTACGTTTTATAATGTTCGAATAATTTCCATACCTACTGCATCTACGGGCCTGTTATTAGCCAAAATCGGGTCAGAAATAGAGCACCAATTTTTTATTCTTACTTATTATTATTGGGTCCTTCAGTCTTTCGACTGGTTTGTACCCTCCCCGCATATACCCGTGGTGCGTGTGTTACGGAGTCTCTCACAGGTATATGGGGCCTACAGTTTAACGCCGGATCCGAACGGCGTTACGAAATTTACTGGGAAAATTGTCTAATAAAATTAACAAGTCGTTTTGCAACAGAGAGACAAGAAGTCGAACTAGAAGGTAATTCTTTTAATTACCTTCAAGTTAAGGGTAACTTCGTAAGTTAAGGCCTTTACCTTCGTATAAATTTTGCTAGGTCAACCTAGTAAAAATTTTAAAACTTCTTATAAATGGCACCAATTCTCCGAATTTCACTAGGTGGATATGTAAACTTTGCTTAGCTAGCCAAGTATAATTTACACAAAAGCCTTTTAATTATTCCCAATTTCGACTTCTTGTCTTTCTATTGTAAAATAACTTGATAATGTTTCCTATAATATTTTTCTTAGCGCAAAAAAGAAAGAAGGTGGGCCTCCTTTACTGGCCCCGGGACAGTTGCTAGTCTAGCCATCCGATAGTTACGCCCCTGGAATATAGGGATCGGACATGACGTTCTTGCGATCTGTTAAAGGTTGCCTGTGAAGGGATAGACACTCTACAATAATATACGTAAAGAGCTGAAAATTTGTAATATTCGAAATCGCGTTGCGGAGAACGCAGGTAGACTGCACATCTGAATAATAGGATGCTGGATGGCAGGTTGCTCAAGGAAGTTTAGCAACACAAGCTTATTGGAAGAAGAGATATATAAGAAGACCTAGAAAACGCTGGTGATGCGGATGTATTTTCTTTGGCACTAGAACATGCGATTCGCTTATTCTCCTTGTCAGAAGAAGATGTACTACCGTCGACAACAGAAACTAATTTTTGCCTTCTCAAGATTTCATCTGAAACCCAGCCCTGGAACATACAGCATTCGGGAAAACTCCTACCCGTACAGGCATCATTTCCGTTTATTTTAAAATTCACCACCGTCTGTTACAGGCCTAAAACAACCAGACGGGGGTTTCGGCTGCCCACTCTGGACTAGAAGCTACTTGCTCGTCTTGGTCCACTATGGGTATTTCGCCCCCTCCCTTCACGGTACCATCCATATCTGGGAGGCGTACCCATATCTACGTGGAGGACCCCTGATATTAATAATTAACATTATGGCAATGAAGTTCACAGAAAAAGTCTGCACATTCGCTATCTCAAAAAATATTATTGAAAATCCAAAAATAAACAATGAGAATTCATATGTAATCAATAATTTGCACAAACACGATATACTTGTAGTTCTGGCCGCATATTTTCATTTCGAATACATCCCTCTTGATTGTAGTCATTACTGTTTAACTCATATAATTTCACAGATCTGAGTATTATTTAGAACTTTTTTCTTTATTATTGAAGGTTCTCATCCATATTAACATGCTGGAATTACAATATTCTGTGTTTCTTTTCCTCTTTTCTCTGCGATGTCTTCTCATAGCAACATGTATATCTCAAAATGTATATGTAGTTCCCTAGCCATATCCCTTTTCTCATAAAATGAGGCACTTCACTCACAGACTTACATATTAGATTCAGTGCAGGTTAGCTAAAACTGATATGAGTTTGAAGAATTAGGCCTAATATCTTTGACACTACACCATGGGCATGGCAAATTTCTTGTAAATCCAATGTCCATAAATCGTTCATCTTATAATTCAAGATGAAATCTAGTCTCTCACTCTGATACTTGTGTTTAGCCGTAAAGACAAAAATGGTTATTTTAGGCCTATATTTATAAACTGACTGACAATAAACATTGTAGGTTGAGTTGATGATTAAAATTCTACATGCTATAAACCATTATCATCCTTGTATAGGCCTTGTGTATATCATACAAGGTGAATTGCGTGAAGGAAATGATATAACCATGGCAATCAATTAAACCATGACTATTAGTTCTATAAGCTTTTATACTCGTAGTTACTAAAATGTAGACTTGCAGTGTACACTGTCTGTTTGCACACTCTAGCTTAACTCACTTGGATACTAAATAAAGGTTACTATGAGTTTTATATTCAATCAAACTGATGGTGAGTTTGGAGAATTGACACTATGCCATGGGCATGGTAAATTTCCTATAAATCCAATGCCCATAGAGTTGTCTGTTCACCTTTACAAACTTGTATAAAAACATAGAATTTACTGGTTTCTACTGTCCGTGTGTGTAATTTTGAGTTTGTACTTGCAAACTGAAAACATCAGAATATACCAGAAGTCTGCTTTGTAATTAACTATTCCTTGACTACCTCATGAAATATCAAAGTTCTTCCTTTATCTATGCCAAATCAAGGCGAACCATTGCATGGTATGTTTTGGTTGTGTATATCACTAGTATACTTAAAAAAAAATTAAAGAAAACATCAAGAGCATGGGGAATTCACTTCGTCCAGTTTAACACGGATCCCTACTGGATTTGTTTCATGTTATATCTTCGTTACTGGTGTTCTTAACTTTCCTCCTTGAAAGTTGGAAATTTTTAATATGAATTATTAAAAAAAAAATAATAATTGACACTGTTCGAAAAGTTTCAGATTTACGGAATTATACTCCTTACGTTTTCGGAAGGCACCTAAGAGATTAGGAGACCCTCGCCCACCAACGCGCACTCACACACACACGCGCGACCAGTTTGACCTGCCTCTAATGGCGCTTCGATGAGTCACCTATACCTACTAGGCACTGAATGACAAAATTATGAAATTTTGTATTCTAGATTTTACATAAGTTGTGATACATTTTTTGGATTCTATATTCAATTTCCTTCAAAATGGGTCCAAACACGAAATAATTACGACATTTATGAGCTTTAAAAAGATTATAGTAATCTATTACGTAGAATAGTGTTTGGCGTCTTTTTAAAGCTCATAAATGTCGTAATTATTTCGTGTTTGGACCCATTTTGAAGGAAATTGAATATAGAATCCAAAAAATGTATCATAACTTATGTAAAATCTAGAATACAAATTTTTATAGTTTTGTCGTTCAATGCCTAGTAGGTGACTCATCGAAGCGCCATTAGAGGCAGGTCAAAACTGGTCGCGCGCGTGGGTGTGTGTGAGTGCGCGTTGGTGGGCGAGGGTCTCCTAATCTCTTAGGTCCCTTCCGAAAACGTAAGAAGTATACTTATCTACCCCCCCCCCCAAACCAAACACAATCTCGCAGATGTATTACTTTATTGTGTTTAAGTCAGGATTTAAACCCTATTAGAAACCTTTATTTAGTACTCAAGTGAGTTAACTAGAGCAGTGGTTCTCAACCTTTTTTTTTGTTCATAGCACAGTATCTTATGTAGCGAGTTCCCACGACACACTAACATATGAGTTGGCAACAATTTTCCCTCCCCCATTCCTATCACAAGGTATGACTGGGCACAGAATCCTTATGCTGTGACCCCAGAATTAACCATCGACCTCCCTCTGGAGAAAGAAGAACAATTCCAGCAGACCAAACACTTCAACTCACATGTGGGTGAACTATCACTTCTCAAGTTTTGGGTGTTAAATTTCCAAAGTGCTTCTCAAGTGGAAGCGGACTTTACAGCACTAACAATCATAAAAAATATAAGAAAAGTGAGAGACTTCTCTTAGATGAATAGGAAATTGGTATGTGTTTTATCTTCAATAATCTCCCACTAATTGAACTTTTATAGAAGAAACTACAATTTCACCTTTTTCTCATCAATAACTCAAATATTATATTGTAAATCGTAAGCCAAGTCATAAGCCATAAGTCCCGTGTAAAAATGTGTTTAAACTCTTGAATATTTTTCTCGTTTCTTATCCAAAATAAATACTGAGTAAAATTATTTTAATTACGTTTACCAGCAATATCAAAAGTCTCGAAATTTTCGTGGCACATATAACAGCAGCACTGAGAACCACTGAGCTAGAGTGTGCAAATAGACAGTCTACACTGCAAACAGACTATGACGGATCCACACCGTAATGGTTTTCAGTTCTGTAAGACTGAATACCTGAAAGTGAGTCATTCAGTTCAACATTTATCTAACCATCAAAACCAACAAAGAGTTATATAGGTCTGAGATATCATGTGCCCTTAGGTAATGGACTACACAACAACGAGTTTCAACACAAACAGAAAATTTTGCGTTCGTGCTTATTATTTCAATCTGACAAAAATTTAATGTTTGTCTAACACAAAAACACTTCTCAGTCATGTATCAATGTCTTGTAAGATCTTGCATGTACAGTACACAGTAAACACAAATGTTATTAAAACTGTATTACACTTTCACTTATTGCACTGCCAGGACAGGTTAGCAATGACATTCACAACAAGCTTGCTTCAAATAGTAATGGTGGTATAATAAATCATAATGTATTACCTTGGCTACAGTCTGTATGTAACATCTGTTCTGCCAACTCTGTGCATGTTTGGGTATACACTCTACATTATTTTAAATTAAAAACACAATACTTTTTCAAAATGATTTTATTTTTTTTTTTTTGAAGCATTTTTTTAAAATTAATATCTTGCATTTAATTAATTATATATACTGACAGAAATTTTCTATCCAATAATATCATACAGGTTGTAATTGAACGATTACTATGAGTGTGGAAAGCCTCACGTTTGAGCGCCAATTTGTAATTAAACGTGTACCTTCATATTAATAATGTTAATATGTAATAAAAACTGTGTTGTTTAATAAAAACTTTTGCTCTAGGTGTATCTGTTTTTGTCAGTTGATACTATTGGTTGCGTGTTTATTCCTCGTATATGTGTTAATTCTATTTAATTATAATTTCATTTTATGGATGAATCTTCTTTATCGGTTAATTCTAGAATTAACTGAAGAGAATTCTTCAGTTCGTCTGCTTCAATATTGAATGTAGCGGTTATATCATCCCAAAACAATTTCTTAATGAATACGTTCGATTTCCATCTCAAACGTATTCGTTGAGGCTAATTTCGGTTTCATAATTTTTGTTATTTTTACAACTCGCAGACATCTTCTTGATCTTCTCTTCTTGATCTTCATGCATATAGAACGAATCCTAATTATACTTTACGTTCAAGAAATAAAACACATGGAAATGATATTGGTAATAATAATGTTTAATCTTTAAAATTTTTATTCAAGTATAGTAAAAATTGTTATTTCGATATTAACATTAGCAATGATCGATTCTTATCTCAGGGTCACTTGTCAAATGAATTAAGTATATAAAAGTGAATTTTTCTGACTGCTATGCAAGGTTCAATTAATTAATAAAAAACAAATAAAGAGTACATTACAATGGAAATAGATTAATACTTATTATCTAACATAATATTATAAATAACTATTAATGTTTGAACAGTATGGCCGGTAATATTTCATTTCATTATGTGCGCAATGCATGCTGGTTGTCGAGTGACGTCATAATTATGGCCGACGATTGACCAGCTAGTTAGTGTAAATTGGTTCCCAATGTATGTTAATAAAATATTGTCACTTAGTGTTCACTATTTCTTATATTCTGTTCTTTTTTTTTTTTATAAAATGTTTTATCAATTACAATGTGGTGTGAGTTGTTGGTGTTGCAGGTGATTATTCGTATTTGGATTACAAGAATTGATTGGTTAAATTTTTGTAGAATACATACAGTTCCTTAGTTAATTTTAATTCACTAAAATTAACTTCTTGTTAATCACTTTATATTTTCGTTAACTTCACTGGTAGTCGTTCATGTTGGGTTAGATGACTTATTGTAATGACTTCATGATTTTTCTGTTTGGTAATTCATACTTCTGGGTTTGGTTCCTTGTTTTAAAATGTTTTACATATTTTTTTTTTATCCGCACTCCTCAACCGTATTCAATCGTGGTTAACAATCAAGTGTTCCAATTTCTTCTTTTTTTTCACAGAAACTGACCAAAATTCTTGGATTCTTATTGGCCCATAATGCAAAGTTCAACTGTTACATTACCATGATCATTAAAATACATTACATTTTATATATTGCCTTCAAATTACCTTTTTATCATAACACAATAATATTTAATACAATTTATATGTGGTTAATCCAAATAAAATTATAAATCATTTAATGCCAAACATGGCCTGGTTTGGTCATGTAAAAACTAGTATCTTGTGGATTTTACATTTATCTTACTAAACAATTTAGAATTATGGATGACAGTTGACTATGACCCTTTGATACAATATTAATTTAATTTGATCTGCTAGTAACAAGAACTTTTTATAATTTAAAACAAAACTCTTAACTATACTCCTTATCTTAATAATTATAACTTACTACATTTAACTGGTTACACACTGCTAAACAATTGTATGTGTGTTATTTTCTAAATCACTAGTGTCAATTATGATTGATTGAACATCACTTCTTAATACTAAATAACACCACACCTTTCAACTATAGTCTGTATGATTATTATTATGCCACTTTTTATGTGTTTGTTTTCACTTATGTCACTAGGGTTTTGTGCCCCTTTGGTCACCTTATTTTACAAAAAGAAAGATTTTTATTGGCCTATTTAGTCCTATAGGTAATACACATTTTATGCTATGAAGTGGCTGTACTCTTTATTATTTTGGTTACTGTTTATTTATTTAATGCTTGTTTACAGCTTTAATTTTTACTGATTTACTGCCCTATCTAACTGGGTAATGTCTGGTTATTATTTGTTAGTCATAGTCAGGTCAATGGTTGGTGTTGAGTTAATTTTGGTCCATTCATTATCTTTAATTTTGGGGTTTTCGGTTTATTAGCTGGTGATCTATTCCTGAATGAGTTTTCACAGTTTATTATTTATAATTAGTCATACAGTTTTCTGTTTCGTTACAAATTGCCCTCCTTCAGAAGTAATTATTTCTGAACACTTCGTTAGGTGTGATGACATAATTACTTATGTTACATTTTCCTTTTCTTCTTCTTGGTATTTCTGCAGTTCTGAAGCGTTATACGTCCCCCTTATCTTTTAGTGTTTGGATAATAAGACTGGCTTAGGTAGATGAACTGCATTCAATTGTTTCTTGCTTCTTTTCTCTTGTTCTCTGGATTTCTTTCCTTCCTTATGGTTTCAGGGATTGGGTTGTGATAAATTTTCTTGAGTTGGGTTATTATATAACAATTCACAAATAACTTCCTTTTCTTCTCTGGGCAAATCTAAAAATATATTATTTTTTCCTCATATTTCTTATACAGGTGGTTATCAATTGAGTTTTCCTTTCCTCTGGGGTTTCTTTTCTTTCTTCCTCTGCTTTATCTTCTGTTCAGGTCGATTCCTTGATTGGGGTTAGTAATTCCTCCCTAACTTTAAATGGCACGGTGAATGCATATCGGCTGTGAGTGGCACTATTCTGACCTATTCCTCACCCGACCATTCCCCCGTACATGGTACAGTGCTCTTTTGCCCCTGCCCATAATAATAATTTTTGAGTGGCGCCGTAGGTTTCTACACTCTGTAAAATGGTAACTATTGAACACCCTCGGAATCCAGTTGTCTTCTTAACATTTTTCATTTCTATATTTTGCCTCCCAGCAGCTCCCCTTATTTTTTATATTATTTATTATCAGTTTTGGTAAAATCATTGGTATATTTCTCCTCTTCTATTTAATTTCACTTTGTAGTTCATTGATTCATTTGCCACAGTGTCATTCATCTCCTTTTTCAATACCCCTTTTTAGTGCAGCAGTTACAACTATGGTTTTTTGTTGTTCTATTTATTTCCAGACATCGATTCTTCTTCTGCAAGTTCATCCTTTCATTTATTTGTTTTAAGTACTTACTCTCTTCACTCATTATGATCCCCTTATTATCGTTCTTGACAGTCATATGCTATTCCAAACCCTGTATTGATGGGCTATTGGTTATTTTCTCCGCAGTGCTTAGTCCCTTATATCTCCATTTGTATCGTTTATTTTTCCCATTAATTTGTTTTAAATTTTCATTAATTTGTCTTAAGTCTTTTGATTATTATTAACTGGTCTCCATTAATTTAGCGTTTAATATACTTCTGTTCCATTGGTTTGCCTGTTCGGTAATCAGAAAATCAGTCCCATTTCTCGGTGTTCATCTGCACTTAGTTTACCCATGGTCAATTATTACATCTGCACTTGTCGTTTGGATCACTCTGGTGTGCAGAACTGTTTCCGTCCTTGTGATATAGGTCTCTGCTGCCTTGTACAGCAATTCTTCTAATACTACATGTTCATTAGTATCCATGCCTACATCAATCACTTTACCATTTCGTTTATTGAACAGATATTTCAATGGTACATTCATTATTGATGATTTCACTGACATTTTATTATACCTTTCTATTTTTGGTATATTCCATTTAAATATAGATTTTCTTAAGTTTTCACTCACTGGTTTGTTGTGAGCCCCTTCTAGAATTTCTTTTAAAGTTCTCCTACAATCCTTAAAATTCATTATTTCAGTATGGTCAGTAACTGGTAGATTAAGCACATTAATTAGTCAATTCTTCATCATCTCCAATTCTTCCTGTGTTTTTATTATTTCTTTCTTACATATTTTTCCTATTATCTTGGTCTTCTTTTCCAGGTGCTTAATATCCTCTTGGTTTCTGTTCTGTTTATTCTCAGATAGTAAAACTCTCTTGTCCTCTTTATTTCCTATTTTTTCATTGATACTTTCAGAAGCATTCTCTAATGTTGCAGTCAATTGTTTAAAACCACTATCTAACGTTTCATTGAGTTGATCTAGTTTTTCATTTATCAGTTTACTCTCCTCCTTAATTTGTCTTAAATTCTCATTAGTGTTCTCGTTTTGTTTCCTAAAATTTTTAATAGTTTCTTCTTTATTCCTATCAAATTTTTCATTCATTTGTTTTAAACTCTCATCATTCCTGTCAAATTTCTCATTTATTTTTTCCTCCATTTTGTCAATTTTTTTGTTCATTTGTCTATTATATTCGTTAATATTGTCTATCTTCTCATTTGTTTGCTTATTATCTTCTTTAATGCTATCAATTGTTTCATTTGTTTGTTTGTTTTGTTCCTCCATTTGTTTTAATAAGTTTTGACTCAAAATTTCATTTTGTTTCTTTGAGTTTTCAGTGATTTCTTCCTTCATCTGTTTAAAATATTCACTATTGGCTTCAAATTTTCTGTTAATTTCTTCCTTCTGTTTCCTAGAATCTTTCTTAATTAATTCCCATAGTTTTTGTAAATCCAGACCTCCTCTGGCTTCCTCTCCTCCCATCGTTTCTATTTCCTCAACTGATGTTACCTCTTTCTCTTCCATCCTGGCTTCTTTCTCGGCCTCCTTCATCCGTTTCTTTGATATCGCCCTCCTTTGCATCCTTATTACTTTTCAGAACCTATAGCAGTTGCCAGCTAAAAATTAGGAAATTAATTCACTAATTTTTATTTCTTCACCTATTATTTCCCTAATTTAAGCCTCACTAGTTGGTGCGCCAATTTGTAATTAAACGTTTACTTTCTAATTAATAATGTTAATATGTAATAAAAACTGTGTTGTTTAATAAAAACTTTTGCTCTAGGTGTATCTGTTTTTGTCAGTTGATACTATTGGTTGAGTGTTTGTTCCTCGTATATGTGTTAAGTCTATTTAATTATAATTTCATTTTATGGGTGAATCTTCTTTATCGGTTAATTCTAGAATTAACTGAAGAGAATTCTTCAGTTCGTCTGCTTCAATATTTGAATGTAGCGGTTATACCGTCCCAAAACAATTTCTTAATGAATACATTCGATTCCATCTCAAACGTATTCGTTGAGGTTAATTTCGGTTTCATAATTTTTGTTATTTTTACAACTCGCAGACGTCTTCTTGATCTTCGTGCGTATAGAACGAATCCTAATTATACTTTACATTCAAGAAATAAAACACATGGAAATGATATTGGTAATAATAATGTTTAATCTTTAAAATTTTTATTCAAGTTTAGTAAAAATTGTTATTTCGATATTAACATTAGCAATGATCGATTCTTATCTCAGGGTTATTTGTCAAATGAATTAAGTATATAAAAGTGAATTCTTTTGGCTGCTACGCAAGGTTCAATTAATTAATAAAAAACAAATAAAGAGTACATTACAATGGAAATAGATTAATACTTATTATCTAACATAATATTATAAATAACTTATAAGGGTTTAAACAGTATGGCCGGTAATATTTCATTTCGTTATGTGCGCAATGCATGCTGGTTGTTGAGTGACGTCATAATTATGGCCGACGATTGACCAGCTAGTTAGTGTAAATTGGTTCCCAATGTATATTAATAAAATATTGTCACTTAGTGTTCACAATTTCTTATATTATGTTCTTTTTTTCTTTTATAAAATGTTTTATCAGTTACTAATGTGGTGTGAGTTGTTGGTGTTGCTGGTGATTATTCGTATTTGGATTACAAGAATTGGTTGGTTAAATTTTTGTAGAATACATACAGTTCCTTAGTTAATTTTAATTTAGGCTTCTTTCTTGTTAATCACTTTATATTTTCGTTAACTTCACTGGTAGTCATTCATGTTGGGTAAGATTTATTGCCATTTTATATATTGCCTTCAAATTACCTTTTTATCATAACACAATAATATTTAATACAATTTAGAAGTGGTTAATCCAAATAAAATTATAAGTCATTTGATACCAAACATGGCCTGGTTTGGTCATGTAAAAACTAGTATCTTGTGGATTTTACATTTATCTTACTAAACAATTTAGAATTATGGATGACAGTTGACTATGACCCTTTGATACAATATTAATTAATTTGATCTGCTAGTAACAAGAACTTTTTATAATGTAAAACAAAACTCTTAACTATACTCCTTATCTTAATAATTATAACTTACTACATTTAACTGGTTACACACTGCTAAACAATTGTATGTGTGTTATTTTCTAAATCACTAGTGTCAATTATGATTGACTGAACATCACTTCTTAATACTAAATAACACCACACCTTTCAACTATAGTCTGTGTGATTATTATTATGCCACTTTTTATGTGTTTGTTTTCACTTATGTCACTATAGGGTTTTGTGCCCCTTTGGTCACCTTATTTTACAAAAAGAAAGATTTTTATTGGCCTATTTAGTCCTATAGGTAATACACATTTTATGCTATGAAGTGGCTGTACTCTTTATTTTTTGGTTATTGTTTGTTTATTTAATGCTTGTTTACAGCTTTAATTTTTACTGATTTACTGCCCTATCTAACTGGGTAATGTCTGGTTATTATTTGTTAGTCATAGTCAGGTCAATGGTTGGTGTTGTTGAGTTAATATTGGTCCATTTATTATCTTTAATTTTGGGGTTTTCGGTTTATTAGCTGGTGATCATAATGCTTGGTTCTATTCCTGAATGAGTTTTCACAGTTTACTATTTATAATTAGTCATACAGTTTTAATTAGTCTGTTTCGTTACAAGGTTTATATCTGGAAAATGAGGAATATTATATAGAATCAAAACTTGGATTTTGTTGTCCATGACATGTCCGTTACTTAACTAAATATAATTATTTCACTACCGACTCGGAACACAAAGTTTTAAGGGTAAACACGTAAGTTTTACCTTACAGCCTTAACCAGTTTTCGCTTTTAAAAAGCTTCTTCAGAGGCTGCTGCTGGGAGCACTGTCCGTTTTGTTGTTGGCGACGGTACCCATCGAGTTTTGAAAGATCGATATTGTGTGTGTGTGGGGTGTGATATGTCGAATAATGCGTGCGATTTGAATTGTCTCTGTTCGTTTAGGATGTCGTTTTTATGTGTTTTCGTGTGTTTGTATATTTCCAGGTGTCTAGAGTGTCTAGTTTTCGGCCTTTTGTGTGTACGTGTAGAATGTCCATGTTATTGTCGATGTTTTTGTATGTGTGGTTTGCTTCAATAAGGTGGTTTGCAAAGGTGGATTCTGTAGTGGAGTGTAGTGCCTTAGTGTGTTCAATGTATCTTTGTTTGAAGCTACGTCCTGTCTGGCCTATGTAGAATTTGTTGCAATCTGAGCAATTTAGTTTGTAAACAGCAGGTAGATCGAATTTGTTTTGTGCGTGTGTTTTGATAGTGTGAGTTCTGTTTTGTTAGTAGTTTTGTATGCGATTCTGTATCCTGCTTTTGTATGTATTAAAATAACGCTTGTAAAGTAACTGTATTAATAATTGTAAGGGATGAATTAAATATCTCATTTGCCCTGAGAAAAATGGGGAGTCTAACCTTCAATCTAGTCTTAACCCTCCCCGTCACTGTTCAAAAGAATAGTGCAAAAACTTTGGACTGCGTATACAAAAGTCTATGCCTGGAACATCAAGGATTTCTACAAAACAAGTTGCCCAAGACATATACACAACAACAGCCTGTCGCAAAATGGAGGGATGACTTGTTTAAATTCTGTGTGACACGATGACTTGGGAAAAATAATTTCAGAACAGTTGAGGAAACATTCGCTCAGCAGTGGCAGATACAAACTAATGATAATCTCATATTATGTTTTGTTTAAATATAAACAAAAAAATGTAGGTTCTCTTACCATTGATCCTCTTTATCAACTCACTAATACATGTATAGCAAAACTGAAAGTTAAGGGCATGTAAATGTGCGAAACGATTATGGTCAGAGGTGAAAGGCGATGTGGAGGGAGTTGCTATGAAATGTGAGAAGAGAATTGTTGTTATCAGTGACAGTGCAGCCAACCTATGAATATCGTTTCTAATGGTAACAAAAGCTTACGACTGTCAAGGTTTGTTTGTAAATATGTCACCACGAATCTCTATCTGTGTGTGTGCCTAGTCACACAGGTGGCTTAAAAAAAGAATTATTAGTTTATTGTTTCTGAAGTAAATCAAATAATAATAATATTATAATTGTATTACTATACAAATCAAGCAAATGATATATACTGTTCACACGTATCGGAATTTGTTGCTGTTACATATCAGAATGTTTTATAAACACATCCCAGTGTTGTTTGGTTCTGTCATTTGTACTGCTGAGACGTAAAAAAACTACAGCCTTTCTGACTGTTCTTATCGCAATGGAATTTGCAAACTGTACACTTCCACTCCTTAATGACACTTGACTATCTCTACAGTTTATCATTACATAAAGGAACGTGTTCTTCATATTAATTTAATTGCAGGAATCTTTTTAATCCTGGACAACAAAAAACTGTTTATTATTACTTCCCAAGCTTGACTATGAATAACTTTCCTGTCTTTGCTAGTTGAAGGAGAAGTATCCATTTTAACAAATCTTGTTACTGGATGATAACACAAATAATACGTAATTAGAGAATAAAAACTACCAATACAAATTAACTAAAAAATTAAATAACTAATAAAAATGAGTGACTGTAAAACAACGATACAATTAATAATAAATTGAGATAATAATAACAAATGCAAGACTGAGATAGCACGTCACACATTAAGTAACAATGTACGGGTAACTAAAACATCACATGCAAGTTGGCAACACCTTTACTTGTATAGCAGCTGATTCTCCATTACCCTCCCGCCATTCACAATTTCAAAGTGGACTCGTCCATCCATAAATTGGTTTCTGCGCATATGTCCTTAACTTTCAGTTTTACTGTATGTATTAGTGATATGTATACATCAAGCTACTAATATAGCCTACAAATCGTTCCAATAGATAACTTGGTTACTCTCTGCTAGCTGGGAAATAAAGTGACAAAAAGTAGGCAATACAAGAAGACCAACAAAAATAGAACAGAACTGTTGAATCAATCAAATATATTGCAACTCACTGTCTGCGGCTTTTTGAAACAACGTCTTCACTATAAAGTTGACATGTTTCAGGACACTTGTCCCATCCTCAGAACTTAAAATATTCGTGTATCATTCAAACACGAATACAACACGAATACTGTTCGTGTTGATACAGTTGTCAAATAATTAAAATCCAATACAAATGTTTAAAAACGAGCACCACGGTTAAACGATGTACATCGTACGGTGACTGACCGCGCACTGAACTACGTCTGGCTCCCACCACAACAATAACGCATGGCAGTGTCGTACAATACATTCGACTTGAAAAGCAGTTGATCATTTAAAACACGCGGCTTGGTATCAGTATTATTATACGCTTTATAAATTTTGTACTCTTCAAGGGCGTTCATATATCGCCATTTCTTACATATGTGAATACGTATCAAGTTAGTTTTAAAATTAGTGTAATTATGATTCTCGGAAATGAGGTGTTCTGCAAATTTTGACTTGATATTGTCCAAGCTGTGAAGGTGTGTAGGCGACCTATGTTCTGTAAATCTTTTTAAAAAACCATGACCTGTCTGGCCCACATAAAAGGCGTCACAATCGTCACATATCAATTTGTAAACTCCAGTTTTGTGTTCAAGGCTGGTAGTTCTGCAGACACGAAGATTACTCATAATATTATTAGTGGTTTTGTAAGTGACCTTTATATTGCTGTTTTTATTAAAAATTGACCCAAAAATCTTAGGCACAAGGTGTGTGTACGGTGTTGCAATGTATTTGCGTGTTGTATTCTCGCGAGTTTTATGTCTGTTAATGTTTCTATGCTTTTTCTTATGTTTTCGAAGGATGTTGTTCACCATATCGACATCATAACCATTAGTAAGTGCAATGTATTTAATGGTGTCTAATTCCTCATGGTATTCTTTATCACCGAGGGGCAAAGATAAAAGTCTATAAATCATACTATGGAAGGCAGCCAATTTCTGGGATATAGGATGAAAGGACTTAGCATGTATTACGATATCAGTCGTTGTGGGTTTTCTATAGATGTTAAATTGTAGTTTTTTATTTATGTCCTTGGCAACAGTTAAATCCAGAAAATTCAGTTTACCATTGTCTTCACTTTCAAGTGTGAACCGCATACTGCCATTGATATTATTCAAATAACTATGTAAACTATCAATTTGCCTTTGTATATTAAAAAGGTGTCATCAACATACCTGCTGTAAAATATTATATTATTCTTGTGTCTGTTATTAGTGAAAATGAATGAATTTTCGAAATTATTTAGGTATATATCCGCAAGAAGGCCTGAAAGCGGAGAACCCATTGCTAACCCATCTTGTTGGCTGAAAAATTGATTGTTGTGGGTAAAATAGTTTTGATCAAGGACCAACTCAAAAATATACATCAATTCATTTATACTATCAATATCTAGTTTATTAGTATTAATAAGGTTAATCTTAAGTATACGCAGGGTCTCAGCTACTGGTATATTCGTATATAAGTTTACAATATCAAATGAAACAAATGTGTAAGACGGTTCAACTATTAAGTTTTTAATCTTATTCACAAAGTCAGCACTATTAATTAAACTATGATCATTAATTATTTGTATATTGTGCTTTATTATGTTGACTAGTTTTTTAGCTGTTTTATACCCCGGAGCAGTGGTGAAATTTACTAATGGTCTCAAGAGGATACCATCCTTGTGGAGTTTGGGTAATCCCGTCAAAACGGGTGCTTTTGAATTTATAGGTTTCAAAGATCTTCTTGTTTGCTCATCAAACAAATGCGTGGATCTGTTTATACACTGATTTAATCGTTTTACATAATTTTCAGTTGGGTCAGAATTCAGTATATTAATGTTGTTGTTAACAATAAAATTTTGTATCTTATTGTCATAATCTTCTCTATCCATAATAACCACAGTGTTACCTTTGTCAGCTTTAGTGACAAGGGCTTTATTGTCAGATAATTTTTGTTTTAATCCTATTAAAATTTTCCATTCTTTATTATAATTAATATTTGTTAAAGGAATAGAGGAATGAACATTATTATACCGATTTTTAATGATTTTATTGAATTTTTCGTTTATTAAGAATCGTGTCTCGTCTCGATCTTTTTCGGCAACCATTGATTAAACGACAGTCTCTGCATTGATAATTTCAGCAATGATGTGCTTATGATTGAAACTCGATTTGTGTATGGGAAGATTATATTTCAAACCTTTGCTCAATAAATCAGTTTCATCAGTATTTAAAACAAGGGAAGTTAAATTCTGCAATCGCGTATAAAATTTGTGTTTACACTTGATATTGCTGGATGTCGGTAACTGACTATTTAATAACCTTTGGAGTTTATCCGATTGCTTTATACGCATTTGATAAACTACTCGTCTAACGTCATTGTTTATAAAACCCAGATAATGATTCAGTACGGCTGGATGCGTGCTATCTAATAATCGTAAATGTAATTTGTATAATGTGTAATTTAGATTTGACTTTTTAATATATAGAGACTTAATTTCTTCTTTAACTCTGTAAATTTCTGCATGTTTTTTGGTTTTTGATTCAGGAATAGACGAACCTTTAAGTCTTATGATAGCACAATTCGGTATAACATTGTTCTTCAAACAAGATTTGTTGAACTTAATGTGTAAAATAGTTTTGTGTAGTTGGACTTTTAACATTTTGAAATTTTCGTACTAAGTTTGCATGACTTGCAGTATTCATGTTTAAAAGGAATAAATCCCAATTTTAGTACCAAGCCACGTGTTGTTCAATCAAATATATTGCAACTCACCGTCTGCGCTTTTTGAAACATCTTATAGTGAAGACGTTGTTTCAAAAAGCCGCAGACGGTGAGTTGCAATATATTTGATTGAACAACACGTGGCTTGGTACTAAAATTGGGATTTATTCCTTTTAAACAAGAACTGTTGAGTTTTATTCCAAACAGTAAAATTTAATATCTATTGCTGATTTTGAAACAAGAATTTTTAAATTTATGACGTATGGAATATACGATTTAGTGGGAGCTTGGGCTGGACAAAAAAACACTAGAAAGAAGACTGGCATTTAAATTGTGATGTTATGGGAAATTGTTAAGAAGGGCATGGACTGACAATGTAAATTATGGAGAAAAAATTACTGGATAAACATCAGTAAGAGGACAGGTATGTAAACTGTAAGCTGCTGAAGAAAGGAAACTATTGGAATACATGAAGCAAGCATGGAAATGGAATTGATATAGACAAGCATGAAGAAGGGAAGAAATTAAAAGACAATAGATTAAATTGCTGCCCACCTGGTTAAAATCAGGAGAGGAATAAGAGAAAATTCCTTCCATCTTCCAATGAATACACACAAGCTATTTTTTGTTTGTTAACAGAATTCCTTTATTAATATTTGTATCTATCTCAGGGTCCAACATATCTGTGACCCGCATAAAAACACATTTCTTGTTTTCTAGAAAACTTCAACTCCCAGGCTAACTTTTTTACTTCTCCTTTTCTACTCATTCAGGATCTGTACTGGACATGTGATGTTTCAATTAACTGATTACTATATATGTTACTACCTTTAATTTAGTTTTCTTTGTAGAATCCAATGCATATAACTCAATGCACTTCTCTTTTCTTTCCCTTATCCTATTCTTAAATCTATTTCTCTTTAAATGTCATATCCTATTCTATATACATTTCCATTTTATTTCCCTTATCCTATTCTTACATCTGATTCTCTTTTATTTCCCTTATATTATTCTTATATCCGTTTCTGTTATATTTTCTTTATCCTACTCTTATACCCAATTCTCTTTTATTTCCCTTATCCTATTCTTATATCCGTTACTTTTTTTATTTCCCTTATCCTATTCTTACATCTGTCTCTCTTTTATTTCCCTTATCCTATTCTTATATTCATTTCTATGTTATTTCCCTTATCCTACTCTTATATCCGATTCTCTTTTATTTCTCTTATCCTATTCTTATATCTTATTGACTTTCAATTTTTGCCAAAATATTTTACTTTGTTATTTTATCTTTTTAATGTCAGTTACAATTTTTTACAAGATTTCTGTTTCATCTGTTTATTAAAAAATTGTACCATCTTAAATTAATCAGTTATCAACACTACACACAGGAGGCTCGCATTAGCAATAAAGTGAGTTAAAATATAACATAGTAGCCTATTAATACAAGTACGATGTTGTTACAACATTACAGAATATTCTGTGTTTCTCGGCTATTCTAGTGGAACCAGCTGTAATGTTGTGTGCATACATGATTCTTAACAGGTGTTAACGAGATTATTCCAGACTCACAGGTCCATGTGCGCTGTGTTCAAGGTCACAAGCAATTACGCTCTAATGTGTACGCGTAATATGGATTATTCTGGAATATCACTGGGGTATATGGGCATTCTGCGGTGCTTGGTTCAGTTGAAGTGGTGATTTATTCCAGTGCGGTTCGAAGTATTGTGGCAAAGTGTTGTGTGTTTATAATTGTGTGAGACTCTATTATTTGACATTATTATTGCGCGTGAACAATTTTTATTTGATTTTTTATAAGAGACTATCTTGTTGATTAGACATTTTTTAATGTGATAATTAAAGCTGGTGATTAGTGACTTAATTGGTGTCTTGTATTTTGTTTTCCACTGTACCATATGATGATCAGTAGACTGTCGTAACAATATGGATTTAACTGTTTGTTCATACCTGTTTTTTGTTTTTTATTAATGGCGAACAGAGACAACAGCACACGTAAATAGGATCTTATCAAATTATAAATATTTTACTAACTATTTCTGACGCATATTTACAATGTCAACGGAATTATTGCTTCTAAGCTATGCAGAATCACTTAAATGTACTATTAATTGACTATTAAAAATGAGGTTATGGAACCAATTTCTTTCAAAAAAATTGAATGAAGAACAAGAGTTCATTATAAAAATTTTTCTTAATACAAAACATTGCAATCATTGTATGAAAGGCATCCAAAGTGGATGCCCTATCATAGAATGGGAAATATTTGTTGGTATTAAACAACAACATGCATTGTTCTGAATACTGAATATCACAAACGCTTACAAATGAGAAATTATGACTTTGATATCTATAAAGGCATTAAAGTGAAACTAAATCTTTTTAAAAAATTCACACGCATATTTGAGAATGCACGCACGTGTGCTTGTACACACGCACACACAATAGGTTGTACAATTTATTAACATGGACATGTTGAGGTTACAATTTATTAGCATGCTTACCAGCTTATATACATTTAAATTACTTGAGTATCATATATTATATCATGAACAAACACTTTCCCTGCAGCACAACAAAGTGTTATTGATTTGGCACTGTGCACACTCCAAAAAGAGGTGGAGTGGTCATGCAATACACAAATGTTATGCAGCAGCACGCTCGAATTAAGTTTTGGGTCACAATTTATTAATAGTTTCTTTTTAAATATGCATTTACTTTTTTTTTAAGAAATACAAGTGCGTATATACTTTACAAATATACTATTGGGCACCCTCAAATATGAATTTGTACTATTAGATTTTTTTATAATTTCAAATCTGTAAAGAATTAAAATCTCTTTAAATTACATTAAACAAAGCTGCTAACATTGGTAAAGCTCCTATTAAAGGCAGATTCCATCGGGTTTTAATTTTTATTTACTTTCAATACCGTACGTAAAAATCTTGGATCGTCTTTGGAAAATACGTAAACCAGAGAGACAAGCAGACACACTACAATTGCTACAGTGTCAATGTTGATTCTGTTCAGTACTCAAGCAGCGAAGGAGAAATAACTTCATTTTGATGAAGATCAGTTAAGGGAAGGGGTAGTTTACCTGCAACATTTTATGTTTTAACAACGGTAATTTTTTCTATGACGAATGATAACTGAAACACAGAACGATGACATTCAAACAGAAATCAAAATATCGGTATGAAGAACCATACATGACTTCCATGTTCTAAGATTTATATTTAAAATCATATTCGAAATGAACTATTCCCATAGAAACTACTTATTTCTATAGCTTCAGCCTTAACCACAGTACTGTGGTCACTAACGTATACCAACTCACGTTTTCGCACTCAATTTTCACTGATCATGGCAGTCGATGGCACTGCCGAAATGTCTGGTTTTGCAGAAAACATTGGACTACGGCTAAACAGCCCGGGAAGGAGTTTTAACAAAAAACTACTTCTTTGTTGCCGATAACGTAGTACACATAAAAAATTCTCCCCTCCCTCTTCAACTATAATTTTCATTAATAGAAAATTACCCCCACCCCGTTCAACTAGCCTTTCATTTATAGATATTTCATCTACGTTTCTACAATGGATTATTATGAGCTTCTTATCAGGATACTTTGTTTATCAAAATTAAGAATTTTACTCTTGTTAAAACATAAAACGTTGCAGGTAAACTACCCCTTTCTCTTAACCGATCTTCACCAAAATCAATAGGCCTTCAGTCCTCTACAATTCAGGGATGCATGCAAAAAATTTTTTGATTCTGGTTGAATGTGCGTCAGTTATTGTTCGTCATGAAAACATTTCTCTTGTTACAACATAAAATGTTGCTGGTAAACTACCCCTTTCCCTTAACCTATCTTCACCAAAATCGACAGGCCTTGAGTTCTCTACAATTCAGGCATGCATGCAAAACATTATTTGATTCTTTTTAATGTGCGGCAGTTATCGTTCGTCATAGAAACAATTACTCTTGTTAAAATATGAAAAGTGGCAGGTAAACTACCCCTTTCCCTTACCCAATCTTCAACAAAATCAACAGGCCTTCACTTCTTTACAATTCAGGACAGCATACAAAAAAGTATATGATTCTCTTTGAATTTACGGCAGTTATCGTTCGTCATAAAACAAATTACCCTTGTTAAAACATAAAACTTTGCTAGTAAACTACCCCTTTCCCCTAACCGATCTTCAACAAAATCAACAGACCTTGAACACTATAATTCAGAAAGGTATGCAAAAAAGTAGTTGATTCTGTTAGAATTTACAGCAGTTATAGTTCGTCATAGAAAAATTACCCTTGTTAAAACATAAAATGTTGCAGGTAAACTACCCCTTTCCCTTAACCGATCTTCACCAACACCAACAGGTCTTAAGAACTCTACTATTCAGGGCTGTATGCAAAACATTATGTGATTCTATTTGAATTTGCGGCGGTTATCGTTTGACATAAGAAAAAATTACCCTTGATAAAAAAAAAGTTGCAGGTAAACTACCCCTTGCCCGTAACCGATCTTCACCAAACACAACAGGTCTTGAGTACTCTACAATTCAGGACTGCATGCAAAAAATTATTTGATTCTGTTGGAATTTGCTGCTCTTATCGTTTGCCATAGAAAATACCCTTGTTAAAACATAAAACGATGCTGGTAAACTACCCCTTTCCCTTAACCGATCTTCACCAAAAACAATAGGTCTTGAGAACTCTACAATTCAGGGCTGTATGCAAACCATTATTTGATTCTCTTTGAATTTACGGCAGTTATCGTTTGCAAAAAAAAAAAAAAATTACCCTTGATAAAAAAAAAGTTGCATGTAAACTACCCCTTCCCCTTAACCAATCTTCACCAAAAACAATAGGTCTTGAGTACTCTAACAGACACTTTTCGAAAAATGACCTTTTTTCATGTTTTGAGTGTAGTACAATCAGAATCTGCAATAATCTCGAACACGATTTTTTTTGCCATCACCATACTTCCATTTCCTTAAGGAACATGGAAGTAATATATTTTTGTGTACATTCCTGAATTGTAAAGCAATGAAGGCCTGTTGATTTTGGTGAGGATCCGTTAAGGGAAAGAGGTAGTTTACGATATCGTGCAACGTATATTGTTTTAACAAGGGTATTTTCTATGGCAAACGAGAACAGTCACAAAGTCAAATATAATCAAATAATTTTTTGCATGCAACTCTGAATAGTAGAGTTCTCAAGACCTATTGTTTTTGGTGAAGATCGGTTAAGGGAAAGGGGTAGTTTAACTGCAACGTTTTTTGTTTTAACAAGAGTATTTTCTATGAAGAACGATAACTGCCGCACATTCAAACAGAATTTTTTTTTTTTTGCATACGTCCATCAATTGTAGATAACTCAAGGTCTGTTGATTTTGTTGAAGATCGGTTAAGGGAAAGGGGTAGTTTACCTGCAACATTTTATGTTGTAACAAGAGAACGTTTTCCATGAAGAACGACAACTGCCGTAAATTCAAACAGAATCAAATAATTTTTTACATATGTCCTGAGTTGTAGAGCACTCATGGCCTATTGATTTTGGTGAAGATTGGTTAAGGGAAAGGAGTAGTTTACCTGCCACTTTTAATGTTTTAACAAGAGTTAATTGTTTCTATGACGAACGATAACTGCCGCATATTCAAACAGAATCAAATAATTTTTTGCATGCAACTCTGAATAGTAGAGTTCTCAAGACCTATTGTTTTTGGTGAAGATCGGTTAAGGGAAAGGGGTAGTTTACCTGCAACGTTTTTTGTTTTAACAAGAGTATTTCCTATGACGACTGATAACTGCCGTAAATTCAAACATAATCAAATAAGTTTTTGCATACATCTCTAAATTGTAGAGTACTCAAGGCCTGTTGATTTTGGTGAAGATCGGTTAAGGGAAAGGGGTAGTTTAACAGCAACATTTTATGTTGTAACAAGAGAAATTTTTTCACGACGAACGATAACTGCCGTAAATTCAAACAGAATCAAATAATTTTTTTACATATGTGCCTGAGTTGTAGAATACTCGAGGCCTATTGATTTTGGTGAAGATAGGTTACGGGGAAAGGGCAGTTTACCCGAAACATTTTTTTTTTGTAACAAGAGTAAAGTACTTAATTTTGATAAATAAAGTATCCTGATAAGAAGATCTTAATAATCCACTGTAGAAACATAGAAGAAATATCTATAAATGAGGAGGCTAGTTGAACGGGCTGGGGGTAATTTTCTATAAACGAAAATTATAGTAAAAGGGGAGGGGATAATTTTACTTCCATGTTCCTTAAGGAAATGGAAGTATGGTGATGGCAAAAAATCGTGTTTGAGATTATTGCAGATTCTGATTGTACTACACTCAAAACATGAAAAAAGTCATTTTTCAAAAAGTGTCTGTGTGTGTCTGTAGATTTTTTTCTATGGCAAACAATAACAGTCGCATATTCAAACAGACTCAAATAATTTTTTGCATACAGCCCTTAATTGTAGAGTTCTCAAGACATATTGTTTTTGGTAAAGGGCGGTTAAGGGAAAGGGGAAGTTTACCAGCAATGTTTTATGTTTTAACAAGGGTATTTTCTATGACAAACGATAACAGCCACAAATTCAAAAAGAATCAAATGATTATTTGCATACAGCCCTAAATTATACAGTTCTCAAGACCTTTTGTTTTTGGTGAAGATCGGTTAAGGGAAAGGGGTAGTTTACCTGCTACGTTTTATGTTTTAACAAGGGTATTTTTTCTATGGCAAACGATAACAGCCGCAAATTCAAACAGAATCAAATAATGTTTTGCAAACAGCCCTGAATATTAGGGTTCTCAAGACCTGTTGGTTTTGGTGAAGATCGGTTAAGGGAATAGGGTAGTTTACCTGCAACTTTTTTTTTTAATAAGGGTAATTATTTTCTATGGCAAACGATAACAGCTGCAAATTCAAGCAGACTCAAAGAATGTTTTGCAAACAGCCCTGAATATTAGGGTTCTCAAGACCTGTTGGTTTTGGTGAAGATCGGTTAAGGGAATAGGGTAGTTTACCTGCAACTTTTTTTTTTAATAAGGGTAATTATTTTCTATGGCAAACGATAACAGCCGCAAATTCAAGCAGACTCGAAGAATGTTCCGCATACAACCCTGAATTGTAGAGTTCTCAAGACCTTTTGTTTTTGGTGCAGATCGTTTAAGGGAATTGGGTAGTTTACCTGCAACATTTTATGTTTTAACAAGGGTAATTTTTTTTACGACGAACGATAACTGCCGTAAATTCAAACATAATCAAATATGTTTTTGCATACATCACTAAATTCTAGAGAACTCAAGGCCTGTTGATTTTGGTGAAGATCGGTTAAGGGAAAGGGGTAGTTTACCTGCAACAAGTTTTATTGTAACAAGAGTAAATTCTTAATTTTGATAAATAAAGTATCCTGATAAGAAGATCTTAATAATTCACTGTAGAAACGTAGATGAAATATCTATAAATGAAGAGGCTAGTTGAATGGGGTGGGGTAAATTTCTATAAATGAAAATTATAGTTGAAGGGGGAGGGGATAATTTTTATGTGTACTACGTTATCGGCAACAAAGTAGTAGTTTGTTGTTAAAATTCCTTCCCGGGCTGTTTGGCCGTAGTCCAATGTTTTCTGCAAAACCAGATGTTTCGGCAGTGACGTCGACTGCCATCATCAGTGAAAATCGAGTGCGATAACGTGTGGTGGTATACGTTAGTGAAAACAGTACTGTGGTTAAGGCTGAAGCAATAAGTGGAAAGAAGTAGTCTCTATGGAAACATTTCATTTTGTAAATGATTTAAAATATAAATCTTAGAACTTGGAAGTCATAAATATCTTGTTGATTCATCCTCTTTGTTCACTTTTACTAATATTATTATATACAAAAAACTTTCACAAATGAACTTACTTTTGTTCTCACTTTCACAAACGTTTCAAGGTGTTGTGCCTCTTCCTCAGTGTGAGTAAATACAAGTAAAAGTGAGAACAAAAGTAAGTTCATTTGTGAAAGTTTTTTATATATAATAATGGAAGTCATGTATGGTTCTCCATACCGATATTTTTCTATGGCAAACGATAACAGCTGCAAATTCAAACAGAATCAAATAATGTTTTGCATACAGCCCTGTATTGTAGTAGAGTTCTCAAGACGTATTGGTGTTGGTGAAGATCGGTTAAGGGAAAGGGGTATACTATTATTAAAATTTGTTTGGTATTGACAGATGGAACGTTGATTAAACAACTGACTGCTACGTGCCTCTCAACCAATCGCCGTACTCAAAACTGTAAACAGTAACCGTACCAACGCACACTGTTGCCAATAATGTCCCACACGTGCTGTTATTAAAACCAGTGTGGAATGTCGCGCCACAGAGTGAACTGTTAGTGTAGGTTCTATGTAACAAAGTCTGTCTGTTAAGAGTGCTGTGTTCTCGGTTACACTTGTTTGATTATTCGTGGGTGTACGTTAGTTTAATACTTAAATAGTTGTGTTGCAGATACAAGTTTATTGTTAACTAATTTCTAATTACTTAACTAATTTCTGACTAATTAACTAAGTGTAGTGAAAACGTGTGAATCTATTATTAACTAAATAAGCATAAGCATGTTTAAATAACATGTTTACCTAAGTATAAATTTACTTTATTTTGTTCATTTTACGGAACTTTGTGCGTGCGATTTTTATTTTAAAACAATTTGTATAAATATCTACATTCTTAAATTTTGAATTCTTTAAAATAAGTAACAGCTTTAACCTATACACGTTTACTTTGAAACAGTAGGTATGTCTGAAAGTGAGGAAACTGGGAAAAAGCGTGGTCGACCGCGAATACACCCGGTAAAAGAGAAAACATGTATTTCCGGTCGCGGAGTACCAATTAGAGGGCAGTCCAGAGAATTCGTTTGTTCTCTACGAGATTATTTCGAGAAAGAGAAGGAACATGGTGGGCCTCTGATTTCAGTTAGTCAAGTTGTTGATAGAACAGCAGCTGCACTCTCTATAAGTAAAAATACTGTCGTAACGATAGGTAAGGAGAAGTTTAAACAAAGCGAGGAAGCTGGCCCTTCTAAACTGGAAACACCAGGTAAAAAAAGATGGATAGAAAAACGTGTTACTAATCTGGATGCTTTTGCATAAGATGGGATCCGTCGCCACGTATATGAGTATTACAGTCGTAAAGAGTATCCTACAATAAAAAAGCTAATCGTTACTCTTCATGATGCAGAGGTTTTCACTGGTACCCACTCGTCTTTACGGTCCGTAATTAAAAATTTGGGATTTAAATTTACTACCGTTTAGGGTAGAAAAGTATTAATGGAGCAACAACACGTAGTTGCTTCTTGCTGTAGATTTCTTAGGGGTGTAATAAATGAAAATTTTAATAACGTTGTCTGGGTTGACGAAACATGGGTGAACGCAGGACATTCTTTAAAAAAGTGTTGGTAGGAAGATTCTACGGCGGGAACTATGCCAGTGCGAATTGGAAAAGGTGGAAGACTTATAATTATCCACACCGGAAATTCTCAGGGGTTTATTCCCAATTGCCTCTATGTATTTACATCGAAAAAGACTTTCGACTATTACGAAGAAATGAATCACAACAAATTTAAAACATGGTTTGAAGAATTCCTGTTAAAGAATATTCCTCCCAATTCAGTGATCGTGATGGACAACGCCCCATATATCATTCAGTGATTAAAGACAAGGCTCCAACAATGGCTTCAAAAAAAAAAAGAGATGGCTGAACGGTTAAAATGTCGAAACATTCCATTGACAGAGGATATGAAAAAGGCTGAGTTGATGGAATTTGTACTATTTAATAAACCAAAGTTTCCTGTGTATATTGTTGACGAGTTGGCTGAAAGTTACGGTCATAAAGTCATCCGGTTGCCTCCATATCATTGTCACTTTAACGCCATAGAACTAATATGGGCCAGGGTTAAAAAATACGTTGCCATAAATTCAAAACATTCATAATACCAAATTCACGATGACTGAAGTACAAAAATTAATAAATGAAGCCATGCAAATGATTACTGGAGAAGACTGGAAGAAGGTAGTCGAACACACCAAGTCAGTTATTGAAGACGCTTGGAAAAATGAAGGTATAGTGGAACAGCAGGTAGAAAATTTGATCATTTCTGTAAATTGTTCGAGTGACAGTGAATCAGTTGAATCTGAAGATAGTGATTCTACATTAAGCGGAGTTCACCCATTATAAACGTAAGTTTTTATTTTGTTTAATGTTAGAAGTAATGTTAAATATAAAATTGCAATATAAAAGTATTTAATTTAATCTTTAACTAAACAAAAATTAACAAACGAAATGTTATATAGTCCAATATTACAATTTCTATCAATTATAAATTAATATTTCACTATTTATAGGCAGTTTCATTTATGAAAAATTCGCAAATATTTACGCTTGCTTAATACCAAATTGCCTGTATTTATTAAGTTCATGATATAATAATGGAGTAATTATTTATCACGTTTTTCGAGTAAATTATTATGATATTAAATCCATACCAAAATATTAAGTAAGATCTCATATTATCATAGTTGGACTTAACTAGAATTTGCGTAACACGGTTCATGTCATTTCACAAAATAAAAGATTTTTTACACGATTGTGAACAGTTTAGTGTGCACTATGATTAAGGTAATGTACAGTATAATACGTACATGTTATTGCAACCATACATTAAATAATCGTATTCACTACGATATAAGCTATGCGACTTCACTACAAAATTTTAAAGTCATTGTATTGGTATCCGCGTCACAATTATTATAATTAAACTATAAAGTTTTACCTTAATCCGTCTATGTGATCGCTTAACTTTTCTTCTTTTCTTCTAACGCGTTTCGGATTGTTAATCCATCATCAGAGGTTAAAATAATTCGTCGGTTAAGACTTCGTTAAACATTAAAAGTTGCGTAAAAGACATTTAAAAATTACACTAAAAGAACATTTAAAAATATAGTCCACAAACACAGCGACATAGCGTATGTGAGTGCGCACTCAATACCGGTCAGCGACGTACTGCACAGTTTATTGGAGTTTCATGTTATCTATTGATGTGTTGGGGTATGTATTCTATGGCTATGTTATCTATAATCTTATCGTATAGTGTATGCGATTTAAATGCCAATTGTTCGTTTAATATATTATTGGGATTATTTCTGAAGGCTCGGTAAATTTCGAACTCTTCTACCGCATCCATATATCGTCCCTTTCTGCAAATGTGTAAGGGTTTGCAATTTGTCTCAAAATTTGTATAATTATGATTTAATGTGACGAGATGTTTAGCGTAGTTTGATTTATTTATATTTGAAATGCTCGTGGGTAAGTGTTCTTTATATCTTTCGAAAAAGGTCCTGCCAGTCTGACCAATGTAATGCATGTTGCAGTCATCACATATCATTTTGTATACACCCGTTCTTTTTTCAATTGATGTACGTGTGGCATTATTTAGCATTTTACGGATATTGTTGGTTGTTCTAAATGCGATGTGGATGTTATGTTTTTTAAAGGTGTTTCTAATGAGCATTGAAAAGTTGTTAGTATAATCAATCGCCATATATATTGCGTTCGTCGTGACACGGTGAGGGTTGTTAGTTCTGCGTTTGTGTCTAAGCATCAAGCGTTCCACTAATGAACTGCGGTAACCGTTCGTAATTGCAATATGTTTAATTATATCTACTTCTTCTTTGTGGTTGGCGGGATCTAAAGGTACGCTGTATAGTCTGTGTATCATACTATTGAATGCGGCCATTTTTTGTGAGTGCGGGTGGAAAGAATCAGCATGTATAACACCAACAGTTGTGGTGGGTTTTCTGTATATTCTGTATTGAAATTTATTATTATGTTTCATAAAAGTTAAGTCCAGAAAATTTATGGCATTGTCTGATTCTATTTCAAGTGTGAATTGTATGTTTTTGGTAATGTTATTCATGTAATGTAACAACATGTTTGCCTGTCTCGTTGTCCCGTCAAATATTACAAACGTGTCATCCACGTATCTTTTATAAAATGAGATGTTACGTTGCCATTTATTGTGTGGGGATAGCAAATATGTATTTTCAAAGTTATTCAGGAAAATGTCAGCCAGCAAACCAGACAAGGGTGAACCCATTGCAAGACCCTCCTCTTGAATAAAAATTGTATCATTGAATGTGAAATAATTCTGTTGTAATACTACGTCCAGTAACAGCAACAATTCTGTTATTTTTTGTAGACTTAACTTTCCTGTTCGTATTAAATTATTTCTTAGAATGTCTAAGGTTGTCTTTACTGGGACACTTGTATATAGGTTGACTATGTCAAAAGAGATTAACTTATGCTGACTATTAATGCTGAAGTCTTTAGTTAGTTTTATTAGTTCAATGCTATTTTTTATAGCATGATTATTGTCTATAGTTATGTTACTTTTTATTAATTGGACCAATTTCTTAGATACTTTATAACCTGGGGCTGTTGTGTAATTAACAAGAGGTCTTATCGGTATATTTGGTTTATGGATCTTGGGTAAACCGTTGAACATTGGTGCGTGTGCGATTATGGGTTTTAACTGGCGGCGTGTAGTTTCGTCAAAAAGGTGTGTGCATTTATTAATCGTTTGGTTGATGTATTTTATATACTTCGTTGTGGGATCCAACATATACTCTTGCCCAACATATTACAATACATTAATCAGCAAGTTACGAAGTTCATCTTACCGATCGTACACAAACCTGATAAGAAATTGAATACGTTAAATACAAGACAACACCACGATAATTTCGCTGGATGTAAACATAGATTTTATACTCGAGTCTCTAATTTAACTGATATTAAATTCGACGTACAGGAGATGAATTTACTTAATAAAGGTAAATAGGAACCACGCAACTAAAGAATTAATTACAACTGAAGCAGCCATAAAAAGTATAACAGATTCACAGACACAAAACGAGTTAAGAGTTACAATCAATAGTAAAATAGACAGACATATACGGACACATAATAACAACTGTAAACCATTTTCTAACAATTTAAAAAAGAAATATATAAGTGAAAAGAAAACTGTTATACAAATTAAACATAAACTAAACGAACATAAGGCCATAGCCACTAAATCTGACAAGGGCAACACTATGGTTATTCTACCAATAGACATGTACCAACAAAAAGTATACGAATTTATTCATAACAACAACATAAGAGCCATAGACTCGGATCCCACAACGAAGTATATAAAATACATCAACCAAACGATTAATAAATGCACACACCTTTTTGACGAAACTACACGCCGCCAGTTAAAACCCATAATCGCACACGCACCAATGTTCAACGGTTTACCCAAGATCCATAAACCAAATATACCGATAAGACCTCTTGTTAATTACACAACAGCCCCAGGTTATAAAGTATCTAAGAAATTGGTCCAATTAATAAAAAGTAACATAACTATAGACAATACTCATGCTATAAAAAATAGCATTGAACTAATAAAACTAACTAAAGACTTCAGCATTAATAGTCAGCATAAGTTAATCTCCTTTGACATAGTCAACCTATATACAAGTGTCCCAGTAAAGACAACCTTAGACATTCTAAGAAATAATTTAATACGAACAGGAAAGTTAAATCTACAAAAAATAACAGAATTGTTGCTGTTACTGGACGTAGTATTACAACAGAATTATTTCACATTCAATGATACAATTTTTATTCAAGAGGAGGGTCTTGCAATGGGTTCACCCTTGTCTGGTTTGCTGGCTGACATTTTCCTGAATAACTTTGAAAATACATATTTGCTATCCCCACACAATAAATGGCAACGTAACATCTCATTTTATAAAAGATACGTGGATGACACGTTTGTAATATTTGACGGGACAACGAGACAGGCAAACATGTTGTTACATTACATGAATAACATTACCAAAAACATACAATTCACACTTGAAATAGAATCAGACAATGCCATAAATTTCTGGACTTAACTTTTATGAAACATAATAATAAATTTCAATACAGAATATACAGAAAACCCACCACAACTGATGGTGTTATACATGCTGATTCTTTCCACCCGCACTCACAAAAAATGGCCGCATTCAATAGTATGATACACAGACTATACAGCGTACCTTTAGATCCCGCCAACCACAAAGAAGAAGTAGATATAATTAAACATATTGCAATTACGAACGGTTACCGCAGTTCATTAGTGGAACGCTTAATGCTTAGACACACGCAGAACTAACAACCCTCACCGTGTCACAACGAACGCAATATATATGGCGATTGATTATACTAACAACTTTTCAATGCTCATTAGAAACACCTTTAAAAAACATAACATCCACATCGCATTTAGAACAACCAACAATATCCGTAAAATGCTAAATAATGCCACACGTACATCAATTGAAAAAAGAACGGGTGTATACAAAATGATATGTGATGACTGCAACATGCATTACATTGGTCAGACTGGCAGGACCTTTTTCGAAAGATATAAAGAACACTTACCCACGAGCATTTCAAATATAAATAAATCAAACTACGCTAAACATCTCGTCACATTAAATCATAATTATACAAATTTTGAGACAAATTGCAAACCCTTACACATTTGCAGAAAGGGACGATATATGGATGCGGTAGAAGAGTTCGAAATTTACCGAGCCTTCAGAAATAATCCCAATAATATATTAAACGAACAATTGGCATTTAAATCGCATACACTATACGATAAGATTATAGATAACATAGCCATAGAATACATACCCCAACACATCAATAGATAACATGAAAACTCCAATAAACTGTGCAGTACGTCGCTGACCGGTATGGAGTGCGCACTCACATCCGCTACGTCGCTATGTTTGTGGACTATATTTTTAAATGTTCTTTTAGTATAATTTTTAAATATCTTTTACGCAACTTTTAATGTTTAACGAAGTCTTAACCGACGAATTATTTTAACCTCTGATGATGGATTAACAATCCGAAACGCGTTAGAAGAAAAGAAGAAAAGTTAAGCGATCACATAGACGGATTAAGGTAAAACTTTATAGTTTAATTCACTACAAAAGCATCTCTGGATGCCTTACTGTAATTAAAAATACTTTAAGAGATATCATATCATGTTTTAAAAGTAAACCGTTTTGTCTTGAAAAGCCCTATTACATGACCTTGAGTGTGAATGTGTTGTAAGTTGTTTGTATGTGAATCACTGTTTCGTGTTTATCAACTTGTAGAAGTCACGTGGTCAGAGTTTGGCAACGTTGTTTCCCTTTCAGTACAAACGTCAATACCAAACAAATTTTAATAATAGTATAGTTTACCTGCAACATTTAATGTTGAAACAAGAGAAATGTTTTCATGACGAACAATAACTGCCACACATTCAAACAGAATAAAATATTTTTTTGAATGCATCCCTGAATTGTAAAGGACTTAAGGTCTATTGATTTTGGTGAAGATCGGTTAAGAGAAAGGGGTAGTTTACCTACCACGTTTTATGTTTTAAAAGGGTATTTTCTATGGCAAACGATAACAGCCGCAAATTCAAACAGAATCAAATAATTATTTGCATACAGCCCTGATTTGTAGAGTACTCAAGACCTTTTGTTTTTGGTGAAGATCGGTTAAGGGAAAGGGGTAGTTTACCAGCAACGTTTTATGTTTTAACAAGGGTAATTTTTTCTATGACAAACGATAACTGCCGTAAATTCAAAGAGAATCAAATACCTTTTTGCATGGGGTCCTGCATTGTAAAGGAGTGATGGCCTGTTGATTTTGGTGAAGATCGGTTAAGGGAAAGGGGTAGTTTAACTGCCACTTTTCATGTTTTAACCAGAGTAATTGTTTCTGTGACGAACGATAACTGCTGCACATTCAAACAGAATCAAATAATGTTTTGAATGCTTGCCTCCATTGTAGAGAACTCAAGGCCTGTTGATTTTGGTGAAGACCGGTTAATGGAAAGGGGTAGTTTACCTCCAACATTTTATATTGTAACAAGAGAAATGTATTCATGACGAACGATAACTGCCACAAATTCAAACAGAATCAAATATTTTTTTGCACGTATCCCTGAATTGTAGAGGACTGAAGGCCTATTGATTTTGGTGAAGATCGGTTAAAAGAAAGGGGTAGTTTACCTGCAACGTTTTATGTTTTAACAAAAGTGAAGTACTTAATTTTGATAAATAAAGTATCCTGATAAGAAGCTCATAATAATCCACTGTAGAAACGTACATGAAATATCTATAAATGAAGAGGCTAGTTGAACGGGGTGGGAGTAATTTTCTATTAATGAAAATTATAGTTGAAGAGGGAGGGGAGAATTTTTTAAATAAGTACTACGTTATTTGCAACAAAGAAGTTTTTTTTTGTTAAAATTCCTTCCTGGGCTGTTTAGCCGTAGTCCAATGTTTTCTGCAAAACCAGACATTTCGGCAGTCCATCGACTGCCATGATCAGTGAAAATCGAGTGCGAAAACGTGAGGTGGTATACGTTAGTGACCACAGTACTGTGGTTAAGGCTGAAGCAATAGAAATAAGTAGTTTCTATGGGAATAGTTCATTTCGAATATGATTTTAAATATAAATCTTAGAACATGGAAGTCATGTATGGTTCTCCATACCGATATTTTACTTCCATGTTCCTTAAAAACTCATGTTCGAGATTATTGCAGATTCTGATTGTACTACACTCAAAACATGAAAAAAAGACATTTTTCGAAAAGTGTCTGTGTGTCTGGAGATTTTTTTCTATGGCAAACGATAACAGTCGCAAATTCAAACAGAATCAAATAATTTATTGCATACAGCTCTGATTTGTAGAGTACTCAAGACCTATTGTTTTTGGTGAAGATCGGTTAAGGGAAAGGGGTAGTTTACCTGCAACGGTTTCTTTTAAATCAAGGGTGATTTTTGTCTATGGCAAACGATAACAGCCGCAAATTCAAACAGAAGAAAATAATTTTTTGCATACAGCCCTGAATTGTAGAGTTCTCAAGGTCTATTGTTTTTGGTGAAGATCGGTTAAGGGAAAGGGGTAGTTTACCTGTTAAATGTTGGAATGTTACCTGCAACATTTAATGTTGAAAAAAGAGAAATGTTTTCATGACGAAAGATAACTGCCGCACATTCAAAAAGAATCAAATATTCTTTTGAATGGACCCTGAATTGTAGAGAACTGAAGGTCTATTGATTGTGGTGAAGATCGGTTAAGAGAAAGGGGTAGTTTACCTGCAACGTTTTATGTTTTAACAAGAGTAAAGTACTTAATTTTGATAAATAAAGTATCCTGATAAGAAGCTCATAATAATCCTCTATAGAAACGTACATGAAATATCTATAAATGAAGAGGTTAGGTGAACGGGGTGGGGGTAATTTTCTATTAATGAAAATTATAGTTGAAAGGGGAGGGGAGAATTTTTTATATGTGTACTATGTTATCGGCAACAAAGAAGTAGTTCTTTGTTAAAATTCCTTCCCGGGCTTTTTAACCGTAGTCCAATGTTTTCTGCAAAACCAGACTTTTTGGCAGTCCATTGACTGCCATCATCAGTGAAAATCGATTGCGAAAACGTGAGGTGGTATACGTTAGTGACCACAGTACTGTGGTTCAGGCTGAAGCAATAAGCAGAAAGAAGTAGTTTCTATGGAAATATTTCATTTCGAAAATGATTTTAAATATAAATCTTAGAACATGGAAGTCATGTATAGTTCTCCATACTCCATATTTTATATCTGTAGTACGTTATCGGCAACAAAGTAGTAGTTTGTTGTTAAAATTCCTTCCTGGGCTGTTTGCCTGTAGTCGAATGTTTTCTGCAAAACCAGACGTTTCAGCAGTGCCGTCGACTGCCATCATCAGTGAAAATTGAGTGCGATAACGTGTGGCGGTATACGTTAGTGACCATAGTACTGTGGTTAAGGCTGCAGCAATAAGTGGAAAGAAGTAGTTTCTATGGAAAATTTCATTTCCTAAATGATTTTAAATATAAATCTTAGAACATGCAAGTCATGTATGGTTCTCCATACCGATATTCTTCTATGGCAAACGATATCAGCCGCAAATTCAAACAGAATCAAATTATTTTTTGCATACAGCCCTGATTTGTAGAGTACTCAAGGCCCATTGTTTTTGGTGAAGATTGGTTAAGGAAAAGGGGTAGTTTACCGGCAACTTTTTTTTTAAATCAAGGGTAATTTTTTTCTATGGAAAACGATAACAGCCGCTAATTCAAACAGATTCAAATAATGTTTTGCATACAGCCCTGAATTGTAGAGTTCTCAAGACCTACTGTTTTTGGTGAAGATCGGTTAAGGCAAAGGGGTAGTTTACCTGCAATGTTTTATGTTTTAACAAGGGTATTTTTTATGGCAAACGATAACAGCCGCAAATTCAAACAGAATCAAATAATTTCTTGCATACAGCACTGAATTGAAGAGTTCTCAGGACCTATTGTTTTTGCTGAAGATCGGTTAAGGGAAATGAGTAGTTTACCTGCAACGTTTATGTTTTAACAAGGGTATTTTCTATGGCAAATGATAACAGCTGCAAATTGAAACATAATCAAATAATTTTTTGCATACAGCCCTGAATTGTAGAGTTCTCAAGACCTATTGTTTTTGTTGAAGATCGGTTTAGGGAAAGGGGTATTTTACCTTCAACATTTTATGTTTCAACATGGGTAATTTTTTCTATGACGAATGATAACTGCCGTAAATTCAATCAGAATCAAATAATGTTTTGCATACCTTCCTGGGCTATAGAGAACTCAATGTCTGTTGATTTTGGTGAAGATCGGTTAAGGGAAAGGGGTAGTTTACCTGCAACATTTTATGTTTTAACAACGGTAATTTTTTCTATGATGAACGATAACTCCCGCACATTCAAACAGAATCAAATATTTTTTTGCATACGTTCCTCAATTGTAAAAGACTGAAGGCTTCTTGATTTTGGTGAATTTGGGTTAAGGGAAAGTGGTAGTTTACCTGCCACATTTTATGTTTTAACAAGAGTAATTGTTTCTATGACGAACGATAACTGCCGCACATTGAAACTGAATCAAATAATTTTGTGCATACCTTCCTCAATTGTAGATAACTCAAGGTCTGTTGATTTTGTTGAAGATCAGTTAAGAGAAAGGCGTAGTTTACCTGCAACATTTTATGTTGTAACAAGAGAACGTTTTTCATGAAGAACGATAACTGCCATAAATCACACAGAATCAAATAATTTTTTACATATGTGCCTGAGTTGTAAAAGACTCAAGGCCTATTGATTTTGGTGAAGATCAGTTAAGGGAAAGGGGTAGTTTACCTGCCATTTTTAATGTTTTAACAAGAGTAATTGCTTCTATGACGAACGATACCTGCCGCACATTCAAACAGAATCAAATCATGTTTTGCATGTATCCCTGAATTGTAGAGGACTCAAGACCTATTGATTTTGGTGAAGATCAGTTAAGAGAAACTTTTAGTTTACCTACAATGTTTTATGTGGTAACAAGGGTAATTTTTTCTATGACGAACAATAACTGCCGTAAATTCAAACATAATGAAATAATGTTTTGCACACTTCCCTACATTGTAGAAAACTCAAGGCCTGTTGATTTTGGTGAAGATCGGTTAAGGGAAAGGGGTAGTTTACCTGCAAAATTTTATGTTGTAACAAGAGAAATTTTTTCATGACGAATGATAACTGCCGTAAATTCAAACAGAATCAAATAATTTTTTACATATGTGCCTGAGTTGTAGAGGACTCAAGGCCTATTGAATTTGGTGAAGATCGGTTAGGGGGAAAGGGTAGTTTACCTGAAACATTTTTTGTTGTAACAAGAGTAAAGTACTTAATTTTGATAAATAAAGTATCCTGATAAGAAGATCTTAGTAATCCACTGTAGAAAGGTACATGAAATATCTATAAATGAAGAGGCTAGTTGAACGGGGTGGGGGTAATTTTCTATTAATGAAAATTATAGTTGAAGGGGGAGGGTATAATTTGTTATATATGTACTACGTTATCGGCAACAAAGAAGTAGTTTGTTGTTAGAATTCCTTCCCATCCTGTTTGGCCGTAGACCAAAGTTTTCTGCAAATTCAGACGTTTCGGCAGTGTCATAGACTTCCATCATCAGTGAAAATCGAGTGCGATAACATGAGGTGGTATACGTTAGTGACCACAGTACTGTGGTTAAGGCTGAAGCAATAAGTGGAAAGAAGTAGTTTCTATCGAAACATTTCATTTTGTAAATGATTTTAAATATAAATCTTAGAACATGGAAGTCATGTATGGTTCTCCATACCGATATTTTTTCATGGTTTGCGGGTAGTACAATCAGAATCTGCAATTATCTCGAACAAGATTTTTTTTGCCATCACCATACTTCCATTTACTTATGGAACATGGAAGTAAAATTTCACACTTTGCCCATAAACTGATATTTACGGCCTTTCTGATCTTTGGTGTATTGTTTAATCTTGGATGACCTTCACGAAAAATGAGTAGCTAAACAGAAAACAGAACTATATTCTGTAGTCCCTTCGTCATAAAATTCACACAAAGGGCTGTGAATTTCTGAGGAGATTCTGCCAAATGAAGTTTCAATCTTTATATAAAATCTTCGCTCTTCAACCATACAGTACCTGAGGTGCCTCTACATGTAATTTCTAACACTGGCCAATTAAAATGATGTATGATTTCACTGGGACTGTATCATCAACTTTGAACTGTTAACCTACCGTCCACTATTTATGAAACGTTCCTTGTACATCCATCACTGTAAACGGGATATGTTGGACACTTGTGAAGATTTAAGTCTGTAGGATCAGCAACTGAAGTAAATGGAAGACAAGATAGCTAGGTGAATGACTCAATATGGCATGTAAAACACGTAGATTATATATTTTTTGGAAACAATAATTTGGGGAAACAGAGAAGAAATGTTTAAAGATACAAAAGCAAGAATTGTTTAAACAACAGAGTCTATCACTAACACAATGAAAAGAATCTGGACCAAAAGAAACAGAAGCCAAATAATTGCAATTAAATTGAGATTCATATATTTCTGTGAACTGTAGATCTACAATTCTACTGCTATTGTTCAAGGTGCATCATACATTGTTATAGACATTTATCAGTTTTTGCCATTATAATGCAATGTGATGTTAGAAAGTGTCCCTGTCCTAACCATTGTTGAAAAGGTAAATTTTCAACCCACAATTATTGAGACCCACAATACTGGAAAGCCATGGAGAGATAAAATCAGAAATGAAGTCTCTAGGGAGCAGGTGAAGATGAAACCAGTGTTAGTATAAGGTTCACAAAAGGAAGTAAATTATCTCAGATTAGGTCTTATAAACAAAATGTGCCAAAGGGCAGGTTCACTGGAGAGAATATGAATCGAGAACACAAAGATTTAAAAGAAGAGCCACGAAAACCTTAGCAAGAGAAAGTGAGACAACTGGTTGAGGAGAGGAATGTACAATGGGAGGAGGTAAGAATAAGCCAACTTAAAACAGGAAAGCGCGGATAGAGAACAGGTCAGCTCCACAGTCTTACATCTCACAGTAGATAAGTTCTCAATTAAGTAAGTACATAAATTTGAGATCTTCACTTCTGGACATAGTTTAACAGCCAGTGTTCAATGTACATTAAACATTGTTACAGATATCTCTCAATTTTCCCATTATAATGCAATGTGATCTAAAGTGTCCTAACTTTGGTGAGAAAACAGCTTTCAAGAATTTTTTTACAAACTATACACACAGTTCAAAAAATGCATATCTTACTTTCAGTGCCATTATTAAATAGAGGTTTTACCAGTCTAACATATGCTTACAATTCATAATATTCATTTCTGAACAAAGATCTCTTCCCGTTTTTGTCCACACATTTCTGTTATTCTCAGACAGTTCCATGTTAGCCCTATGTAATCAGGCTGATCCATATACCTTACTTGATGTCTCTCCCTCTTTCCCTTGTAGACTGTAGGGTACCAATCAGTAATCAACTTAGTTTACCTACCTCTTTAGCATTTTTAGCAGTATGACTTATGCATTACTTCCATGTTCCGTAAGGAAATGGAAGTATTGTGATCACAAAAAAAAAAGTGTTCAAGATAAGGGCTGATTCTGATTGTACTACCCTCAAAACATGAAGAAAAGTCACTTTCCAAAAAGTGTGTGTGTGTGTGTGTCACTTGATAATTAACCTTGTACAGACTAGACACTTTTAAGGATGTTGACAGAGAGTTAAGATTAAATACAAATACAGAAAGAATGGAAGTACACATATACAATTTGTAAATGCAGAGAATGTAAAGGATTAAGGTCGCATGGCCAAGTAGAAATACCTGAATATTGTTTTGGCCAAACAGAATAAGCTAAACTACAATGTAGGAAAATGGGAAAGGAAATAATGGTATGATAAAAGTTGTGTTCCAATCGAGAGTATATGCCTTGAGAAAGGAAAAAGATGTTAGCACCATTTAGATGGTAAGTTGTAAAAAAAAATACAAATTAATTGGATCGAATGTGGGGGAGATATTAATGTTTAGTATTAAGATTACATCTGTAATCTGAAGATTAAGTTTAGAATATAACAGTGAATGGATGTTTGCAGTCATTATCATACTGATGTGAAACGGCAACATTATTTTTTAGCTCATTACAGGGTGTCTAGCGGTGGCTTCTAAAAAAATTGCATGATATTTCCAGGATTTTTCCATATTTCCATGATATAAATTTTATTTTTTGTTTTTAATATATCACTAATTTTACATGGACTAAAAATATTGTGACGGTACGAAAGTCCATCTTGAGGTTCATTGGTACAGAAAGGATAAATTTATTGTATTTTAATATATATAAATGGTTAGGCCAATCCCCCCCCCCACGTATAAGAACACAACGCAGTTTCATCTGTATGAGCTGAATCCAAGGTCATGGCGTACGTGCGGTTATACACATATACTTGGGTGAACCCAGTTAAGAAAGCACTGGTAAGACGTCATCAATCATAATACGTAACAATAGTTACGCAAAACAAGGGCGTCGCCTGCTTTAAAACAATAGAATTATGACGAGGCTAATCCCCTCCACCTATAAAATTTACGCAAACATGGCGCTCTCAGTCCATTACAACAGTGTTAACACGCTTAAATTTTGCTGGCACAGTTTTTGCCAGTAGAAGTGTTTATTAATTAGTTGAAATGTGATTAAACAGTAACTATTATGTAGCAATGCAAGCTGCTACCTAACATGGCAAAGTAAATTCAGTGCAACGCAAAGAACAGACTAGACTGTGAAAGTCGCCGAACATCTGGCTCTAACTGGAGGACTTCTGAAGGGAGACAGCAATCACAATTCAGGAAAGTTTCAACTTAATTAACCATTATTCTTTTGTCGAAAATGAGCTCTAAATTCTAAATTATAATTTACAAGAATGTACCAATAAATAACATGGGGGTAAAGAGTGTGTGTGCGTGTGTGTAAGAGTATGTCTGCATTTATAAATCATGAATAAGGAAACTGAGGCATTGGTTTATGTCTTTTATAACTTGGTAAACCATAGAGAGAGCACTGCAGTCTCTTTGAAATGTTTTGTAACAAATCAAGTATCCGGTCAAATCACGAAATAATGGAAAATAAGTAATTATTAAATAAGCGGAAATACATGTAGAAACCATTTTGTTTGTGATGGTAAGGCGCCATCTTTGTTCTTCTTTGTAAGTGTAATTAACGAAAAGATAGAGTATTAAACAAATCATATGTCAACACAAACGTTATTAGAATTATTATTTCGAAAACCTTTACTGTTTCTGAATCTCGCTGAGAAAAAGAATCCTGGCCCTTAGAGATGAAATTATTGTTGTATATAAACCATGTGCTCGAACCGGATGTGGCTTGGAACAGCCGGTAAGTAAATGTATTTCACTTATTAGTAACAACCAAATATAAAATAATAAGATTGTAGGTTAACAAATGGCGCCCTGAACTGTGACCTTATATAAAAATTATTTTATATAAAAATAAGCCAGATTCAGAAACAGACGGGCAGCGAAATAAAATATAGCACAACACGTAAATAACATATGTTACAATTATAGGTTATTTTATTGTTGAGTTAAGATATAAAGCAACAATTGAAAATAAAGAGAGTTTGACAAAATATTTTATTCAATATGGCAAACAATAGTGGAAATAGCAGCTTCACTGCGAATGAAAGCCAAACGAGTATGACGGAATCAAAAATAATGAGTGACGAAATCGTTCACTCAATGCCAGTGCCAACAAAAAGGACTGACGACAATGATATGATTAAAATAATGCAAATGCTTAATAAACTCGATATGAAGTTTGATGAAAAGAACGTGAAGTTTGATGAACTGAAAGAGCAGAATAGCGATCATAAAAGCGATATTAATGAAATCAAAAGACAAAATTACAATTTTGCTAAACGTTTTGATGAGCTACACATGAAAAGGAATAAAGTAGATGACAATTCTAAGAGTAGAGAAATAGACAAATTAAACATAAATAAAGACAAGGTAAGTAGTGGTGAAAATTATGATAAAATAAATAAAAATATGGTATTAGAAGATAATAGTGTGGATATTGGTAGCGATAATGAGATTTTAATGAGAGTAGAGGTTAATGGTGAGGAGATAGTTGTTGATGAGATTGAAAGAGAGTGTAAGGAGAGTTTAAGTGAGTATGGTGGGCAGAGGGCAAATTTTCCTAGTGGTATAAGTGGAGTAAAGACTCCACAAATGGTGTTTGAGGACGAAGGTTCCTCTAGAATTTATGTGGGAGACATGTGGTCTCCAAATGATCCCTTAGTTTTTTGTGTTGATGTACCTGGTAAAGCCAGGGGGTGTTTTTATGAAGTAGTAGTGCCCTATGCAAATATAGAGAGAGAGAATGTAGCCTGGTGTGATAGTGAGAGATGTTTTGAAAGTGAGAGGTATTGTGAGAGAAAGAGGGAGATAGAGATTTTTAAAGTAAATAGAACTTGGGAAGAATTTATAGAAAGGTTAGATGGAGAGAGAAGTAATAAAAATAAGACCTTACCTTATAGGGAAACTGAGGTAATAGGAGATGAAAATAATGACTTTGTAACTTACCTGATTGTGACTAATCATACTGAAGGTGACAGGACCATACCCGATCGTGACAAATTGTATGATGTAATAATAGGGAGTAATCCTATTAATCATGATAGTTTTGTGGAAGAATACAAGAATTTAAATAAGTATCATATTAATGATGCTAATATAATGTTTTCAAGGAAAAATAAGTTGTATACACCTAAGACTCGACTGTTGTTCGATGATGGTGGATAAATATTTTATTGTGTTATGAACATTTAATTATATGATAGTGTGGTTTCAAGATGGACTGTTTTATGAACTGATTTATGGTCAATGATTAAATGATAATTTGGATTGTATATTTTTGTGTATTAATGTCAATGTATTGATGTACATTTGATGTTGTGTATTATATGTATTTTTATGTAAACCATGTAGGTAATAGAAATGGCTTTAATAATACTTATAATGTTTATTTTGGTCTCAGAGGAAAGTAACTGTAGAATTTTAAATAATTGACGAATAATTAATTGTGATGATGAATTTAAATAATTATGAGATCTAGATTCTAATGATTAATAAATGAGTAAACATAAATATGTTCAGATATTGAGTTGTATTATTATTGTAAGGTAAGTGATGAATTTTCTAGTGTTATATTAAAGTGAAATGTTGTAAAGAGGTTTGGGTGATGATGATGAATAAGGCATATGAATTAGTCAGAATTAACTTTATTGGGAGTTAGAGAGAATAAGAAGTTGAGATACAGATAATACACAAAGAGGGTGTTAGATATTTTAGGGACACAGTAGTTAGTGATTATATGTAGAGAAGCTGAGTAATATGTAATTAGAGAGTAAATAGTTGATGGTGATATTTTGTAGTAAGGATAGTGGTGCAAGGAGTGATCAGCCGGCGTTGTGGCAGTTCCCGTAATTAGAAAAGGGTAAGAGTGTTTGCCGATATTTGGTGGAGGGCAAAAGGTTATGAACGTGTATATTGCCAGGTGGGGAACACACATCCTAGTACAAAGAGGTAATAGAAATTTCACTTAAAGAAGTGAACGGTATAAATAGAATTAAAGTTGAAGGGGGTTGTTATTATGGAGAGATTGATGTCATATTATATAAATCTGGTTGTTAGTAGGAAAAAAGGATGAATAAGGTTAGATAGATAAATGCCAAAATAAGATATAGATAATAGTTAATAATAGAGAGTCACCCAAACTAGATAAGTATTGATGAAAAGGTTAGAAAAAGAAAATTCATAGTAGAAAAGTGATGTAACAGAAAGGTTAATAATAAACTTGAAATTTTATAGAATCTCATTGTAACAAATATTAAGTAAACAAATAATGTTGATATTGGTGTTGAATATAAAAAAATATAATTATGATTCTGTGGTAAAGAGGTGTTAATCAGAAATGATAAATAAAGTTGGAATATTTAGAATCTGCCATGAATAAGTTGTTTGAATTTTAGATGATAGGGAGATAGATTATTATTGTTGCTTTTGAAAAATTGAGGAATTAGAGTACGTGCTGATGCTTAGTATAAGAATACCGGTATATTTTCTTGTGGTGAAGACAGTAAAGTAATATTGACTGGAGTCAGAAAGTTTTGATAAATATAGGAATGTCAAAAAAGGGGAAATGGATTTTCTGTCCTAAATCTTGTTTGTTTTTGTTATTGAAGAATTTTTAGAGTTAAGCAAATCAATGCCTCAGAACATAAACCAATGCAGCTAAGGGGAGACATATCAGTTGTGGATATGGGATTATACAAGGCCACTATTTAAGATTTTGTATTTGTTGTTTCAGAGTTTAGTGATGTTGTGACAGCGGTCCTGAGCTGGCCTGTGCATCAGAGCAGGAGCGTTAAGTGCTAAATGGCCTTATGGTGTTGGGATCTCTCCTGAGAAGTCCAGTAAGGTCAGATGGGTACTGTCACCATCATTGGACCAAGGGTAAGTGATTAACATTTTTTCTATACAAACACTACAGGGGGTGGTGGCGTCATATCTAGGCTGTCCCTTTAGGACGTGTGAATGGGTAAATGATAGTTTCTATGCTTTGGCATAAAACCTATCATTGAGGGGGTTTGTGACGGTTCGAAAGTCCGTCTTAAGGTTCATTGGTACGGAAAGGATAAATTTATTGTATTTTAATATATGTAAATGGTTAGGCCAATTCCCCCCCACGTATAAGAACACAACGCAGTTTCATCTGTATGAGCTGAATCCAAGGTCATGGCGTACATGCGGTTATACACATATACTTGGGCGAACCCAGTTAAGAAAGCACTGGTAAGATGTCATCAATCATAATACGTAACAATAGTGACGCAAAACAAGGGCGTCGCCTGCTTTAAAACAATAGAATTATGACGAGGCTAATCCCCTCCACCTATAAAATTTACGCGAACATGGCGCTCTCAGTCCATTACAGCACATCACAGTGTTAACACGCTCAAATTTTGCTGGCACAGTTTTTGCCAGTAGAAGTGTTTATTATTAGTTGAAATGTGATCAAACAGTAACTATTATGTAGCAATGCAAGCTGCTACCTAACATGGCAAAGTAAATTCAGTGCAACGCAAAGAACAGACTAGACTGTGAAAGTCGCCGAACATCTGGCTCTGACTGGAGGACTTCTGAAGGGAGACAGCAATCACAACTCAGGAAAGTTTCAACTTAATTAACCATTATTCTTTTGTCGAAAATAAGCTCTAAATTCTAAATTATAATTTACAAGAATGTACCAATAAATAACATGGGGGTAAAGAGTGTGTGCGTGTGTGTAAGAGTATGTCTGCATTTATAAATCATGAATAAGGAAACTGAGGCATTGGTTTATGTCTTTTATAACTTGGTAAACCATAGAAAGAGAACTGCAGTCTCTTTGAAATGTTTTGTAACAAACCAAGTATCCAGTCAAATCACGAAATAATGGAAAATAAGTAATTATTAAATAAGCGGAAATACATGTAGAAACCATTTTGTTTGTGATGGTAAGGCACAATCTTTGTTCTTCTTGTAAGTGTAATTAACGAAAAGATAGAGTATTAAACAAATCATATGTCAACACAAACGTTATTAGAATTATTATTTCGAAAACCTTTATTGTTTCTGAATCTCGCTGAGAAAAAGAATCCTGGCCCTTAGAGATGAAATTATTGTTGTGTATAAACCATGTGCTTGAACCGGATGTGGCATGGAACAGGCGGTAAGTAAATGTATTTCACTTATTAGTAACAACCAAATATAAAATAATAAGAGTGTAGGTTAACAATATTCTCAATATTTAACAGGGTAAATAAAAGGCCTTTAACCTTTGATACCGGAAGAATAGTAAGTTTTAGTAGAAAGTTGTAAAAAAAAAGTATAAGAAGGAAAGGCCTAGAGGATTGAAGGAATATAATAATCAAAATCAAATATTATTAAGGCACTAATTTTTTATTCTGTGCAATTAATTTTATACTGATAAAATACAAAAGATTACAAAAATGTATTACAGTTACAAAAATTTATTAATTTATTAATTATTAAATTTTCTTTTACTGCATTTTCTATTAGTTTTTTTTTCTTTGCTTCCAATTCACTTATTTTTTCTGCCCTTCTTTTTTTCAATATTAGTTTTTTTTCTTTTTCGTCATCTTCCTTCTTTTTAGCTAAATCTTCTTTATAACGGGAATATGACAATCTTACATCTCTTAGTAATTTTTTACTAATCACCATGTTTTCTATCGGACAATTTGATTGATTAATTGCATCGCATATAATTCGTTGCGAAATTAAAGATTTTTCATGCTGATTTTCAGCTAAGCACTCTTTATTAATTGAGAAGCCTCTTTCAAGTGCGGCATTTCCATGAGAAATAATCATAATCGTTTTCATAAAGTTATGTAATTTTGAATATTTCTTTGGATCATACATATCTAAAATACTTACCCAAAAATGATCAAGTCTACATTTTTGGGTAGGCATCTCTTTGTCTGTCATGTCTACATATCTTTGGTAATTCTTTAATTTTTCTTTGGTAGCCAGCATATTTATAATTTCGAGAAATTGTCTTTCAATATCATTAGCTACAGTTGCCGCTACAATCTTGTTATCAACAAAAACTTCCAATACAACCGATAAATGTGCTTCAGCTTCTTCACTTACGATAGCAATTGCAGGATCGAAACACGAAATACCTTTGACTAAAGGGTATTTTAAAGGAGATTTATCCAATAGCTTTACTACGAAAGTCTTATAAATAATAATACATGTCTTTTTAAACTTAAGAATTTCAAGAGCATTTTTTGTAGTATCAATGTTTTTCAAAGCACCTTTAGTCTCATAATCAAGTTTAACCTCTCCGGGAGTCAAAAAATTCTTTTTTTCATTTAAATCTATTTCAACTATATTATTTTTATGTTCTTTCAGGCAACTAGGTGTTAGTATTTTTTTTTTAATTTGTTCATACAGATTCATCAAATCGGTATATAAAAAAGGAGCTTTAGGCTCATTTGACTGATACTCCGTTAAAAACGGTTTTGGCATAGTTGCAAACCCATGAAAAAAAAGCGAGTTTTACATCAAGAAATTCAACATATATAGCATTCTTCACAGTTTTATAACAATTACAACTGGGTGGTTCTTTCGCTTTTTTCATCTTATCAACGTGATTTTTTACTGAAAGTAAAATGACTCTTGCCCTTTCTGCAACATCGTGGTTTTCTATCCAACGGATTCCACCGAAATACTTTGGGAAAAAATTAACTGTGGAAACTTTCAAATAATCTTCACGTCGTGCAGGAGAATTATCATACAAATAAAATAGTGCTTTCAAGAATTCATTTATTTTCCAACCAGATTCATTAAAAGATGCTTTGAAGCCGTTGTGAACATTATGTAATCCGCAAGAACCTATATCGATCAAAGTTTTACTAATACCCATATTAGAGAGTTTAGCTTGAAAGTCTTTTAATAATTTCCAATTTATGTTGGGGCCGTCCATTGAAATTTGAACAGTTTTTACAAATAATTTGTGTGGTATATTATCATCAAAGGCTTGCAGTAAATCTTTTGCTGTTGTGTGTCCTAAAAAAGCCGATGAAAAATATCGAGTAGTAACTTCTTTGTGATCTTCATGCCAAAACCGAAAAAAAATCCATTTGTTGATTTTTATTTATCGTATTTAAAGTTTCATCAAAGCCTATTACTAAATCATCACAATTACAAACTATGTCTAATAATTCAGTCTTGAAATAATGACTTATACCATAATTAATTACATATGCAGCTTTTGCCTTACTTAATTTGATTTTACTAGCTATTACACTGTCTTTAAACATTCTTGCCATTACTGGGATACTAGACTCAATGTCACGCAGAGATTGGTGTCGAACAACGGATTGCAAGATCCAAAGCGTCTAAGCCTCGGTAACTTTATCATTATTTAAAAAAGTTTTCATTGAGTTCACGTTGGTTAACGTCTTATTTTGACTAGCCATTTCACGGTTATCATTAGTTTCTACTGTAGGTATACTTTTTACATTATGACATAAATTATTATCATTCAAGTTTTTTCTGAGAAATCTGAACTACTAGTATTTGTAGGCATCTTTTGTTTTTCAGTCGAATTCGTTACATTACATATCAATGGAGCCGTTCTTTTGGAAGCATTCATAATTCTTTTATGTTTTTCGCCTTTTTCATGACTAGTTAGAGCAGATTTTCCCATGTTGCTAAGGCTTATGGATCGTTTAGGATTACATAGTTTACATGTAAAGCTATAAGGATCGTTCTGCACTGCTTCTGACCATGGAAATTCCTTTTCAAAGAGAGTGCTATAACTGCATTTCGATTTACTTTTGATGGACATTTTGCACCTATAAATAGAAAGAAATAGATGTTGAAGCCACGTAAAAAGTTTCATAATATCCAAGATATGATCCAAAACCAAAATTTATTAAAACAGCTTTGTAATTAATTAATTCAAAAATTATAATACGACAAACGAATAAATTTACACTTTAATAGCAATCGTTAATAATAACTTCAAACTTAATTATCTATATAATATATATATACAAAGCAAATCATTATACTTACATAAATTTTGTTGATATTTAATTTTCTACAAAAATCTAACAATGATGTGCTATATCTTATTTCGTGGAATGTAAGTATACGTAGCAAATAATAAATAAGGTATATCGAGCATTCATTAACGACCGAAATAAAAATAATCATTGACTACTTATACCTACGGACAATAATATTCGAAACATATATTTTTTAAACCAATACTTTTAAAAACCTAATATAGTCAACATTAAAATAATCAGCAATGAAGCACTTTTATGTTGATTTGAAAAAATTTGGATATTTGATCATGCCAAAGATCACGACTTATTTAATTTATAACTTGTTTAATATTAACCTAAAGCCTAGTACAGACCGGGATACAAAATGTTGCCAACATGTTGATCGATGTTGGCAACATATTTGCTGAATACAGCAAAACTTGTATCCGGATACTTGTTGCCAACAATGTTGTGCGTCCAAACCAAACTCAGTGTTGTGCGTTCAAACCAAACTCAGTATTGTGCAAAAAATGGAAGAGACTGTTGCTGCTGGTGCTTGTGCTGCGTTCATCATTATTGCTGCAAAGGACTGGATTTAAATGAGAAATAAAACTAAAAATATAAATGTGAATATTATTGTATTTATTTTTTGATTGTGTAAATAAAATAGAAAAAAACGTCTGGCAAGGGGGATGGCACATAGCTTCCACAGAACACAAGAAATTTTCTGTGGAAATAGGCATATAAATCTGGTCCCTAATAATAGCCTACCTACTAAAATTAATAAAATATGAACAAATAATATCTACTATGACTTACCTGATAAAATTTTAATGGTTTTTGGGACACTTGTTGATGAGTTGATGTTGCCAACACTGTTGCCCGATACAGACTGAGCGATGTTTTCCATTTTGAGTGGGATACAGGGATACAAGCAACAGGCAACAAATTTCTTTGATGCCATGCCGCCCCAAGGTTGTCTCATTTCGGTGTTTATGAATTTTTAGGAGTGGGGGCAGTAGTCAACGTGACGTCACTCGCCGTATACCTTGGTTGTACTACAATTGAAACCCATGCTATTAGAGCATTTTGTTTGAGGGTATTTCTGCTGACAATCTTACATTGTTTTTGTTCATTCGTTAATATTTCCAATTACATTATTATGAAAACTTCACAAGCGAGAGGTGGTTCTTGTTGTGCAGTTGCTACATGTACTAATTACTCAGGAAAAGCAAAGAAAACTGGAAGAACTGATTTATCATTCTACAGGTATGATATAATATTCCATTTGTATAATTCACAGTTGTAGTTCACAGTTTATGCACTCTTGTGGTACACTTTTTGAAAAACTTGAACATTTAGGCTTGAAAAAAAAAGGTGCGTTGGTCAAGGGATGAAATAGCCAAAGCGTTCACATTGAGGTACTTCAGTAAGCGAGCCTATTTGTATGTAAAAGATGAACTGAATTACCTCCTCCCTGGTAAGAAGCACTTTTTATTTAATATTTTTGTTGATGATAGTTCATTTGGCTTCTATTTACATGTCTCTATTATTTTAGGGTTGTCATCTCTTCACCGGTGGGTGAAAACTATCCATATGAGAAATGGTATTCTTCAAGACATTTTAAAAATCATGAAACTCAATGGTGATACCTTAAACGATCAGGAAGTTTCCAATGAGTCTAATACGACTGATGATAATCGGGGCGGATTTACGCACAGGCAGACTAGGCACTTGCCTGGGGCGGCAAATTTTGGGGAGCGGCAAAATCTGAGTTAAGAAATAATATTTTTAGATTCAAACAAATTTACAAGTATAAAAGCCAGTTGAATTAAGCACACACGAATATAAAAATTATCTTCACTTAATTTGTAACTATAACGCAGTTATCGTTTTTCACCCTAAAGTAATACGGGCGAATGTTTATGTTTTCAACCGTTGAAATATTTGGCGTTGATCATCCGAGAGATTTTAGATGTTGGCAATCCAGATCAAAGTGAGAAATGTAGATCTGTCAATGTAATACCGAATTGTAGGTTGGTTCCAGAAACCGAGGCAAGCTAATATTTAAGGAATCGAGGCATTCTAGTGATACCGACAATAACTGTGATAGCAGTGAAGGTGAAGATACTGTTCACACAGTTCAGCCAGAGAGGTCCGTTGTGGAGGAACCTTCATTTTTGAAGAACGAAGAGCCAGTTCACGTCAAAAATCATGATGAAATGTCATCAAATCAGGTAGGGAAGGTCTTAGATTCTGATCCTATTAATTGGCAAATGAACGAGAGCACACGCGATTATGTAGCAAAGTTTGGATTTAAACAGAACACTAGTGCGGACTGTAAAACCAAAGAGGGAATATAATGATGCCCCCCCCCCAACAGAGATTTGTGGGAGGGGGCAAATTTATACTGCCTACGGGCAGCAAAATGTTAAATCCGCCCCTGATGATAATCAGGAAGAGTTTATGGTTGCTAACTCTTTAAAATTAGCAAATATAAATATTAAAGATGATCAACATGTTGATATAGAAGACTATGGAAGTGATACTGATACGGCCAGTGAAAATAGTGAGATGCCATGTAAACACAACAAGGAAAATGAAATGACTTTAGATGCAGTGGAATATTTGGCAAGTTGGTTGGCAAAAAAATACAGATCCAAAATACCTGAAATTGGCTGTACGACAGAATTTAATAAATCGACTTGCTGTCATGATTATGCGATACTTTCATGGATTAATCACTTGTCATGTGGTGGATTAATAATACCTAGCAATGATTTAAAAAAAATTATTTTCCGAGTTGAAAATTTATTTAATAAATTTACCAAAAATCAAATTCCTAAAGGGTCAGGTGTAGTTAAAAAATTAAGTAATAAAATTATATATAGAATGACAGCTGAAGATAAATACAAAATTGTTATAAAAAACTACATTAAACAAAGAATTATTATTCGAATGAAATATTTAAATCAACATATGCTGTCACTACAAGAAAAAAGAAAAGCCAAATCTCAATTGCAAAAACTCAGTAAACTTTGAAAAGTAATGAATTAAAATTTGTGTTAAATGTTGAAAAATGCATGTCTTTTTTTGTATTGTCTTTTTTATAATTATTTACGCTTCCTGATTTTATTAATTATATTTGTTTTTTACATAAATTTTTTAATGTTTTTTAAAATTTATAATCTTTAAAATATATATTAAAGCAACTGTAATTATTTTCGAGTAATTGTTTCGTAAGAAAATTCTGTTGGAAAAAAATTCTAAAACTCAGGAAAATGTTCAGAAAGAGTGTGCGTATACTGTCTAAAAATTTGAAACAGATCCGTCCAGTGGCTTTTACGAAACAATTAGGCTACTCAAACCTCGATAATCGCTCGCAAACGCGAAAAACTCGTCTATTTTTAGAATTTTCTTTAAAAACAATATTGATTTAAGTAGCATTGTTATTCTGTGCAGTAAAAATAAAGATATTTCCTTTTATTTCGCGTTTATTTAATTTAAATCCGTTAACCCATTCACGAGATTCATTTGACTGCCGTGTATTTGTACGGCGAGTGACGTCACAGTCAAACCGTGAAATCGCAATGTTTACAACCTTGTACAATCTAGTAACCTTGATGCAGCCTGATGTTGCTGTGTATCCCGTCAACTTTTGCGTGTTGATGGGATACTTGTTGCCAACACCAATATTAACATGTTGGCAACATTTTGTATCCCGGTCTGTACGTAGCTTAAAAGTATTTTTGGGGTACGTATGTTTTGAAGCATTATCTGCTAGATTAATATGGACTAAAATATGTTTGCTACATACATTTACTTCAAAATCTATTTATGGGTAAGCTTTTCACACAATCATCATAATAAACAAATCCTTACTTACCAATTGAAATATTACCCATAGATGAACAGCTCACTGTACGTGTAAAGGTGCTAAGTATTAAATAATGTCAAAAAACTTTTCAGATTATAAATATAGTTTATATATGCTGAATTAGTATGAGTAAATAAAAACGCGTGTTTTATTTTCTCATAAAATCAAAATACTTTTGATTATGAGCATGCGCACTTCTTAATATGAATCACAAATAAAGACCTCCACCAGTGGCGGCGCTAACGAAACGGGCCCCCCCCCCCGCGAAACTAATTAGGGGGCCCTATAAAAATGGTTAAATTTTGTATACTTAATAGGGGAAAACACTCAAATGAGTTTCTATTTACCTGTGTTTCACAACAATGGTTTGTGAATACTTTCTCGTCTATCACAAAGCGTTTGCAATTTGCAAAGGATGTTTTACACGTACACAAACTCTTAAAATTCATTGTTGCTAAATAGACAAAGTTCTATACAAACTATAAAAAAACCAAAATAAAAAGAATTATTTATTTTTACGTCAAAGATCTAAATTCAGACTATGAAACAGTACCGCACACGGAGTGTTACAAATTTATTATTTAAAAACGAATATCAAAGTAACATTCTAGCTTTTTTCAAACATTTAAATTAGTTTGTAACTGAATTTGCGAAATTCTTGAATATTCTCTATACACGTTCTCCTTAAGTCTAATCCAATTCAATAACACTCGAACTCAAGTAATGTACAATATTTACAGATGAGGATCAACCAAAGTTCACTGTTTTCCTAAGCCTAGTCTTCTTTTTTTAATAGCTAAGAACTTTTCAACCACTTCGTTGATATTAGTTTTCTGTGTCTCTTCATGCTCAATGCTTAACAGTGCCAAGTCACTCAACCGAGTTTGGGCCATGGCACTTCTTAAGTATGACTTAATTAATTTAAGTTTTGAAAAGCTTCTTTCCGCTGTAGCTGTTGTGACAGGTATGGTTAAATAAAGCTGCAAAGCTGTAGTTAAGTCTGGGAGGCAGCTCATAAGGCAGCTGTTTTCTTCAACCAGTAAATTCATCATTTCTCGAAGGTTTTTTTTGTGTACAATTTCTTTGGCCATCAGAGCTTTGAAGAATATTACTTGGTCAGGCAGTGATGTGGAAAGGTCACCAGGATACACATTTACCAGAGCCTTACTTTTCTCCACTATTGTCTCTTGTGAGAAGTTTACTAAATTCTGAGGCGTCAGGAATGAAAACCTATCATCAATGCAACGCAATCCTTCGAATCTCATTTGTAGCTGAGCTATTACAATATCTAGTGTTGCATTGAAAACTTTTACTTCAAATGATTTCACTGGGTCGTCAATTCTATGGTCAACTGATAATTCAACAAAGAAGCGTTTTACAACTCGCTTACGCTTATTTTTCATGTTACAAGTTATGTCCCATGACTGGGCCAACTGTTTAGCACCAGCAAGAAAGCCGGCAAAGTCCTTTCTTAAAACTTTTAACTCATCACAAGCGCGGCTTAGAAACTGCCACGCTCTGCCTAGGTCAACAGTTGGTCTCTGTAGTGCTTTCAAAGTTATATGTACATTCTCTAAAATCTTAGTTTCAAGGCAGAGCACAAGAATAAATTCAAAGTTTTCCAGGTGGTTTCTAATTGCTAATGCTTCTTCTGCCTCGGGTTTTTTTGAGCTGTATAGAATAATTTCTGTCAAACACTTAATCACAATTTTGAAATCATTTCTTAAAGCTAACAGACAGTCGTGTCTAGAAGACCACCTTGTTGGACATAGCTTTTTTAAAGTTAGATTTTTGGCAGAGCTGTCTTCTTTAACGGCAGTGTTAAGTTCTTGCCATCTATGTAAGCTTTCACTGAAAAACACATAAGTTTTCTGTACTATGTCATAAAATTGTCTTATTTCAGAAATATTTGATACTGAATCATTGATCACCAAGTTCAGGTTATGTGCAGCACAGTGTACGTAATCCGCGTTTGGGACTATATCCATAATTCTTTTCTGTAACCCAGAGTAGTTCCCGCTCATTGTTGCTGCACCTTGACCTCTACACTTACTAATGTCAATTTCATTTGTTTTCAAAAAGTCTAAAATCTTACTTTGAAACCCCTCACTGTTGGGATCCTTTATTTCTTGAAATCCCAAAACGGACTCACTAATCACAGTTTTATAATTGCCAGGAGATTCTTCTACTATTTTAATGTATCTGATTACAACACTCATTTGGTCAATCTTAGAAATGTCTTGTGTGCTATCAACAATTATAGAAAAAAAAGGAGACGAGTGAATCTGTTTTAGTAAGGCAGTCAATACTGATTTTCCTAGCAAGTTAATGATTTCATTTTGAATGTCATAGTGGAGGTATTTTGATCTGGTTTTTTCATTTTCTAAGTGTGCACTAAGGAGAGAATCGTAGCGAGAAATTAAAGATAGTATGTTCAAAAAATTTCCACTTTCAGGATTTATTTCATGTAATGATTCTCTATGGCCAAGAAACGGCAATGAACACAGTGACATGGTTCGAATGACATCCACAATCTGTATGAAAATATCTTTCCATTTTTTCCGCTCATCGGAAATTTGATCAGCTACCGTTTTACTCTTTTTCCAAGTGGCATACGTGAGACAAGATTGTAAATGAGCATTGCTACTTTCATGAACTTTAATTTTTTTACTGAGACCTTTCCAATCTCTAATATCGCCTTCACGCCAGCTTTGGGCATCAGCACTTTGGCTGAAAAGCCCACATGGTAAACAATAGACTCCATCTAGATTACGAGAGTAACAAAGCCAAAAACTGTGAACAATTTGGCCTGCTGCAGTTTTGAAAGAATAATATGCTGTACTGAAAGACCACTTAGAAACGGAATCCTTCGGGAAAGGACCCTTTGTTTGACAAAGTTCACTTAACGTTATTAACTTTTTCACCTCGTCTGTCATTGTAGCTTGATTTTTATATAATGCAATATCTGTCTCAAAACTTTGGCAGTTTGGATCGGAAGGGACTGCTAAACTAGTTTTATTTGCGTGATTACTTATAACTTTAGTTGGTTCAAACTGATTTTCTGGTCCAGGTATGTCTTCGGACTGGCGAACACATTCAATGCCTAGCAGTTGTTCTTCTTGTTCATGTTGCAGTTGCTTATTTGTTTCCGTAGTTGTATCACTTGTATCCGACGGACTAATGTTTAAATCAGGTTTACTGTCACTGTCACAATCAACTTCAAGTCCGATTTTTGTTTCTTTTTCATTACTTGCACTTGACCCGGGTTTGGGTTGTTCAACTTCACATTTTGATGATTTTTTTAAAAACTGGTCGAGTTTTGAAAGTTTACTTTTAGATTCTTCTCGTTGTTTTTGCAGTTTCCTTTTCGTAGCACCACTTAAATATTCACGCTTACTTTCCATTTTATAAACTCTGTCACTAACACTCTAACTCTACACAAAATACAAAAACTAAAATCAAATGTTAAGTCATTAAACTTAAACGGCACTAAATTACAAAATGAATGCAATACAGTACTATCGCGCAGGAGATGTGACGCACTACAAAGTACTGAACTACATTGTGTTGTGTTTGTTTACGTCTCCTCAGTGCCGAGTGACTCATCGTATGGACGTACGGGCACCACAAGAGATAAGATAAGCTTCGCTTACAAACTACAAACAGTAATGTCATTTCGGAAAACGTAGTTTTTTTGCATGTCTATACACTTAAATAAAACATATATTTCGTATTTTAAATACAAATTTGCCGGTAGTCGGACCCCATTAAAACTTTTTTTCCTATTATAGCTCGTTTCATATTTTTTTCTAGGGGCCAGAGGAGCGGGGCCCCCCTCACCGCGGGGTCTGCGGGGGCCTCATCGCCGCCACTGACCTCCACACTTAAAAAGTAATAGTAAGCACAAGAACGCACAGCTGGAGGTGTGCGCCGTTTACCGTGAGAGCGAGAGAGAAATTACGCACTACACTGTGTCATGTGGGAGGGAGAACGCCAAGGGAGCTGTTTTTTTGCGATCCGTTCCCCTTTCCCACTCTCGCGCTCGGTAAGCGGCGTTGTGAAGCGAAGCAAAAACGGAACGTAGCCATAGCTACTATACATGTGATACTGGGAGGGGGAAACACGAAGAGTTAAGGGGGATTTCATACAGCAAATAACACGCGCATAATAAGTACACAAAGGAGATACAAGTGTTTTCATCTCTTTCGCACTTATTTTTCAAGTTATTCGCTCTATGAAAGTTAAAAGTTCCAGGTTCACAGATTTATTCCATGATATTTCCATGATGAAAAAAATTTCATGATTTTTCCATGCTTTCCAGGTTTTCCAGGACCGCTAGACACCCTGTCATTAAGAGTTAGGAGATAATCATAGCTAATAAAAATTATGTGCCAACGAACAGAGACCACATTAATAAGATATAATTTCATGCCAGTTAGAAAAAATATTGTGCAGATAATGTTTTCCAACATATAATTTATTGTGTACTGAAATCTTAATCCAAATTAATGTTTGTTAAAAAATCTGATTTAATTGTAGGATTTGTAGTTATTAGCAGCCTACAATCAGTTGTAACATAAAGAGTTGTAACACACACTTAATTTCAATTACACAGCTATTATTTGAACTTTAACATACTCACATCCATGTGTACATAAATACAAAATATAACGTGATTAAAAATTTGCAAGATTTACTCTCAAAGTCAACTCGAATTATCGTGTATATTGTGTATATACAGTTTTTCGTTCTTGTACATGAGAACACTGTACGCTGTTTCTGTTACCTTAGTAAATAAAATTTCATTCTTTAAAAAACGTGTGTGTGGGGGGAGGGTTTGTTAAACATACGTATTGGAATTTTAGCATTATCGAATTATTACAATATAACTGATTCTATGTACCTTAAAATCTTATATGTATTAATACATTTTGGTCAGGTTATAATTCCATTACTTATAGGTCACAAAAAAACTCAGCCTCCCACAATAAAATTCTATATAGGCCATTAGGTTGACATTTGAAAATGTTATAAAACTCAACGTATTACACAAACGATCTGTTCTGGTTTAATATGAAATATGTAGTGCAAACTACTACAGTACAAATGTACCATAAATGCACTAGTATACTACAACAGCTGCAAAACTCGTTCACTATTTTGAACAAAGTACAAACTGAGATTTTCTAGTAGACGACAAATTAGTGAAATTTGATTCTCAGTGAAACAGTGTTGGAGTGGCAAGTCAGACTGACACTTTGGAAACATTCCAGTCCTCATTTTCAAAGCAATATATGTTAGGGCTGTCAGATTGGTTTGTTGTATAAGAACAACACTCTTGCATTTTTATATACATATTATTTATGTAAAAAGAAAGATTTAAAGCGTGTACAATTTCTACATTAGTTATATGACATGGAATAGGAGATGACAAATAGAAAAGAAATCCAGTAAAAGACGCTGGAGAGGGATTTCCAGGTATACATTTTGAGTAGAAATGTTTTGAGAAACTAAATTTATAAATCGTTTGTTCAGAAGCTTCCCAATTTGGGATGAGATAAGAAGACTTCTAGAGGAGGGTTTATGAAATTTGAAATCTGTGAATGAGGTTTTTACAAGCAATAACCAAGGGACCAAGCCTAATAAATAAAATGCTCAACCAATGTGTAAATCCATTAGTTTACTGAAGCATACAGCAAATAATGAAATCCCCTTGAAAACACGTAAATAAAATTCTTCTATATTATTGTAGTACAGTATCACTATCACTGTTATTGGAAAACATGAACTTCTAATGTTACTATTTAATTATTACTCAGTCCCATTATAAGGAAACACTTTCCACAGTCTAAGTTTAAAGAAGTTCTACAAACTGTTCATGCCATAAAATTATAATTTAAGTTATTAGCTGTGGCAAAAGAAAATATGGATATTGCAGACATTTTCAGTAAAAGTTTTAACTCATTTGAGTGCAATAAAATTTTAAACTCATGTTCTCTGGTATCCAAGTCACGTTTCAATACAGATTAAAATTAATTTACCTTTTTTTTCATCCGTCATGTGACTTCTTATTGTATTTAATTAAATAATGTAATTAATTAAATACAATAAGAAGTCACACGACGTATGAAAAAAAGGTAAATTAATTTTAATCTGCAATAAAATGCTGCATTGTATTATTCAACATTTTACCATATTTTTTGATAGTCCAAAATATATGGCCTTGACTATTAATCTGGACAATTAATCTAGAGCCCAGGCTCAATTCCCTCTTTACTCTCTTTAATGCCACCAAGTGGGCTAATCTTAATACTCGCTTCCCACAGTATAGTGTGGGAATTATATGAAAACGTTTAATACATAATTTCTTTAGACAGTTAATAAGTAAAGAAAAAATATAAGTGTCATAAAAAGGTGGGGACAGGAAACAGTTTAATAACCTATATAAACTACTGGGTGTATCTAATGTCACATATTTTATAGTTTTGGAAACACACAAGAAATTTCTTTAATATGTGTTTCTTTGTGCAACTGATTTTATCAAGAAACTGCTATTTAAATAAAACATAAATCTACGGAAAAGTAAATAGATTTTCCATTAGTTAGGGCCTTGGATAAAGTTTTGTTCCCTTCCCAATTTTTACAATTTATCACTCTCTACAACAGGTCATTCGATAAAGAATACAGCATTTGCAGTTATATTGGTTTATGTCATGCTAAGTCATTGGTGTTTGTGTGATTACGGACATCAAATACACCAACACGTTAATCAGAAATGTAAACATAATTATAACTATTCTCCCTGCCCACACCCGAAACCAAATATAATGACAAAAGATAACATGTAGAAAAGATTTACCTAACCTTGGATTTATGGAAAGATAGCAGAAGCAACCTGTTTTGACGACCTTCACGGTTTATTGTTCTGCAATAATTATCAGCTTTAAAATACGCAGACACATCTGATATGTATATGTGAGATGCTGGGTGAATACATTTTTTCACACATCAAAAGAAGAGATGTCTCAAATTTTTACATGTCTTCCTTCCTGTTTATTTGAATACACATGGATGCTTCCAGTTTACTTAAATGTTATATATATGTTATGTATATACAGTGAAATCTCCCTTGTCCAGACACTTACCGTGAAATAAATTTTGTCCGCATAAGGGGACTGTCCGGCTATGGGGAGTGACAAAGTTTTCAAAATTGTTTAACATAATTAAGGAAATGTTAAATGAAGTATGAAAATGCACTTTTACTTTTACTGTACTAATAATTAATTTATTTCTCAATTTAACATTTTTATTTAACAGATCCTTAAAGCAAAATATGAAAAAATAACAGTACGTGGTTTATAATGTACTGTACTACTGTATAATAAAAAAATACTAAAATACAGTATTATTAAGTTTATAAAAAAATCATACAACTGCAGTCTTTTACAAAAAATTATTGCCGTTTGAAAAAGTCTGTCAAACTAGTTTGTTTAGAGAATTTTAATTTTACAATTTGTTCTTCAGTGTGCATAATTAAATCGCAGATCATATTTAAACCGTTAGAATCATTCTTAAATTTGTAAAACATTTTAAGATCGTTTAGTCCTTGTAGCGTGTTTTGGTAGGTGTTAAAAGGATTATGTGTATCTTCGTTAGTTTCAATTTCTTCCTCTTGTTCGCTATCATCATCAACATTTGTTGCAGTATTGATCAGGTTGGAAATCTAAGGGCATATGAAAGAAAAAAGTAAACCTACTGCAAGGATAATCATTACACCGTAAACAAGCAAAATTTACAGTACGGTACTGCCTACATTGAACACGAATACAGTAACATGATAACATAACGGCATCTCACCTGAGTGCTTGTGTCCTCGATAGCTAAGCTGGAGTCGATTTCAGGATATTATTGCAAATTGCATGAATTAAATTGGCTTTCAAATTGTGTGAAGTCTTCGTGAACCTGTACTGCTTCCGTTGGTTCACAGTGGATAGGATCTTTGCAAAAAGACGCTTTTCTGAAGCAGTTAACAACGGTACTTTCTGTGACGGCCTTCCATGCTTTATCAATCCATTCTACGGCCTGAAGAACATCTATTTTTTTCACCAAATCTTGCTGTGTTGTGGTTTCAATTATGTTGGATATCAAATGCATTAAAACTAGCTTACGGTATTTGTGCTTAAAATTTTTTATGATCCCTTGATCTAGTGGTTGTGATGTTGCGGTAACATTAGGTGGGAAAAAGACGAGTTCAATGTTTTGCAGTGTTAATCGTTGGTGACAAGCAGCATTATCGATGAAGAGCACTATTTTGCGATTTTTACGTTGCATTAATCTATCAATTTTTCTAGCCATGAATTCATGACGTCGCGTGTCATCCACGATTTACTACTGCTCGCCCACTCTACAGGAAACTTATCAATATCAAGTCCTTTAAAACACCGAGGTCTAGCTGCCTTACCAATAACTAAAGGCATCAATTTTTCTCCGGTCATACTGGCACACAATAAAATCGTTAAGCGTTCTTTAGCGACTTTTCCCCCACTACACGTTTCATTTTTTAGACATAATGTTTTATCCAGTAAGGCTCGAAAAAGCAGACCTATTTCGTCTGCATTAAAAACATTTTCCAGCAAATAGGCTGACAGTAGATTTGGCAAATGTTGTATCCACTCGTTTACAACATTAACATTCACTGCACCTGCTTCACCCGAGATTGCCTTAAAAGAAATAGAATGCCTGTTTCAAAATTTTTCTAACCAGCCATTAGAAGCTTTGAAATCAATTTCCCCTAATTCCTTAGAGACTTCAAGAGCCTTTTCTTGAAGCATTGGTCCAGAAACGGGGATTTTTGGGCTCTTACCCGCTGAAACCATTCAAAAACTACTTTATCAATTGTTGTACCCAGACCAGGTCCAACAAATTTTTGCCGAACATTATAATTTCCGTTCTGAAAATTATTTAAAATATTATCTTTGTTTTTAATAATTTCAGTCGCACAAGTTTTACCAATTTTAAAATGTTTCGCAATTTTACGAACACCACAATTTTCTCGCGTCGCGTACTCGATAATTTTTATTTTTTCACTCCGGCTTAAAACTTTTCGAGGGGCCATTTATAAAAAAAATTGGTGATAAAAAATTGTGAAAAAGTTATGTAATTACGTAATTTCAAATCTTCACTTTAAACTGTAAACACTGAAGTACTGTACTGTACTGACAAATATAAAATCACTAGTTAAAATAACTGCACTGTTATTTAAAAGTAAGCTCGTAATGCGTACTATCGCAATACGCACACAGAAGCACTTGTTCGAGTGAGTGACCAAAGACAATGACCGACCAAAGTCAACTAAACTACGAAAATAGAATACAGTACCCGCTATTTACGGTTATGCACATTCAATAAAAACAGGCCTAGTTCTGGAAATACCTCCCCCCCCCCTATGCTGTTTAGTAACTTTCATAACAAAGAATGGTTCATTCCTGGAATTTGCAAAATTAAGCGTACAACAGTTACTGTGTGTTATTTACAGCCTACTGCAGTCATAAACATAAGTCACGTTCATTGCAAACAATAAACACAAGTTATTTTCGATCAATACCCATCCATTATTCCAAGAAAATAAATAAAATTATGCTGTATAGGCGTATTTCTTACATTATTGAATTGTAACTTAAAGTATTAAAATAAAATCCAGTCCAATGTGTTAGCATTTTGTCCGCAAAAGGGAGGTTAATGACACATAATACCATAACTCTTAGTGTCCGTGTCTGGCCAAGAGAGTGTCCGTCTATAGGAGGGGGAAAATACATAGTAAAATATTGAAAATTCCTTGGTTCCTTAAAAAGTGTCCGTATAAGAGAGTTGTCCGCTTATCGGAGGTGTCCGGAAGTACAGGTTTCACTGTATATATATATTGTGATTAAACGAGTACGAGCGTCTCGTTATTTTCTCACACAATGTAAGCCTATTCGTTGATATAAACGGGTGTGCTCACCTGTCTCTACTCTCTTCGGTTGTTTTAATTTACTTCAATTATTTAAATATCTGAGATATTTGGAGCTGTGGAATATAGTAATTTAATTAACTAATATTAACTTATCTCTCTAAGAAAAATATCAGTGTTAGTGTACTTGAAACTTAAATAATTAATGTGTTATTCTGTAATTTTGTTCAACCCTATTATACCTTGAAGAGAATTATGTATAATTTTGTATTTTAACGCTATTCTCTTTGGTGTCGGAGAATTCCGCTATAAGCGCTGTAGTACCGGGGCAACGAAACTTAGAGGTTAATTCACTGTTTACGTTAACCAATTATTGCATACTTAGTCAGTTACTTTTTATTCCCAATTCATTAAATAATACTCCAAATGACAAGTTTTTGCAACTATACAAAGGTTCTTTATTTGTTCACTTCTTCAACTTTAAATAAGATATGTTCCAACTGGCATACACAAAGGCTATAGATTGCGTGAATCGATTATTGATCAGTCCGATACTTTATTTAGATTCGGTTATATAATGTGTTTTAGTTTGTAATTAACTTAATTCAGGGTGTGAAGGTTCTTGTAACTGTGGGGAAGATTAAAAATACATAGATAAGAATGCAAGATTTACAAATTTGAAGTGTTGTATAGTTAATATGATTTATACAATAATAATTTACCAGACTAGAATGAAGCGAATCGTGTGGGCTGTTGGTTGATAACTTCACTGTTCTGGATGACTATGTTGTACGATTTTCTTTCTTCGGATGTTAATAAAATGGAATTCTTGTCCTGTTCACCTCGGAAATACAGCTCCCTGTTGATTTACTGCCAGACTGATGTTCCTTCTGCAATTTCTGGATCCAAATACGTTCTTCTCTCGTTGGAGCAATTTGTGATGTTCCGTGTATTTGAAAGGTTATAAGTTCCAGTGTAGTGTATATTATTGGTTGTGATACAGTTAACTCTTTATATTGGGTTTAATATATCATCAATTCCTTTCGGATATGGGACAATTCAAGTCCTTCCTTGTAGAACCCAGTTATTTATTTTTTATTGTGATATCATACTATAGCCTCGTTTGGTTAAACTGTACTGGCAAGAGTCAAGAATATTATCATTAAAATTTTGTGTTTTATAAGAGGATCAAATAATTTAGAATATTCCGATTATATTAGACATTTCTTAGATATTTTAATCTCATCACATTCAGATCATAAAAGGCAATAATTGAAAATCAACAACTACTTCATTTCCTGTAGTCCATAGCAACCCATTATTTTTCTTCCTTCTCCATGTTTTGTATATAGTGTTTATTTCATATATTTTTTGTCTATTCCTTATTAATTTGCTATCATATCGGAATATAACTTTACCGATAGTTGGTTTATTATTTTCTATATATATTCTGCTGGTTTTTTGATATGAGCCTGTTTCTTTTATATTTACTACTTTTTTCGATATCATGGCATTGTGGCATTATCATAATTTGTATAAATTGAGATGGTTTATTATATATCATTACTAATTTAATCTTTTTTCCTAGCTCTTCGAACCGTATTCATTAATTATTATTAACTTATGTACCTAACCTTTATGTTATGAGTGGTTATATAGTGTTATTGGCTGTTAGGCCTTTTATTGTATACGGACCTACCTTTGTTTATAACTGGTGAAAAACTATAGCCCTTTTACATAAATTCATACATATAATCAAATCTTAACTATTAACATTTACATAAACAATTATTTTTTTCATATCTATTGACAATTTTATCTTGATCTATGGATCACATATAAGAAAATTGAAATCTATTAACGCTAACTAGCTGCTTCCCACATCATTCTATAACAGTAATTGAATAATACATCTTGTTTCATTACCTTTCATTAACTCAACAAGTAATTGGTATAACATAACATAAACTTTATCATAACATTCGTTGTCACAAAATAATATCATTTGATTCAGAATCCTTACTTGCTATTGCTATAAGGTAAATTATTGTTTCATTTTTGTTTACTTTCATGGTCATTTACTTTGACAATTTCTGTACTATTCTACTTCTTACACTTCTCATCAGTATCATATTGATTTACTTTTCACTGAACATAGATCATTAACTATTGTCTAACTTACAGGTTTGTTTATTCTCGTTATTTCTACCTTGCATCCTTATTTATCTTTATCTATAATTATAAATGTAATTATTAGACTTTTGTTTTATCATGGGGTTAGATATTGACTTGCTTATTATTTTGTTAATATAATATTTATGTAACATGGATGACAGCATTTCTGTTGCGTTAAAATATATATATACAGGGTGTCCCAGGAGGAGAGGGAAATAATTTGAGAAATGGTTCTATAGTGTAAAAGAAGAAAAAAAGTTCATATAAACATATGTTCGGAAACGCTTTGTAAGCGAGTTACGGCTAGCGAAAGATTTCGCCTGGGTTTCGGTTCCGCCGGGTAAATGAAGACTTTCTGAAATTCTGGGGACGGGCGAATTCTGTTGTTTCTTATGGTTTTTTACCTGAAAAATCGAATAAAACAGGTCGCAGAACTGTATCTCCCATAAGTTTCATGATATCCGATATAAAACAGAAAAATCTTTGCCTAAAAACAAATTTTGGAAAATTGGAAACATTTGGAATTTTTTGTTGATTTTTATTGACTTTATTTACACCATTTTTCTCAGAATTAAATTCTTTACAAGTTTTGTTTTTAACTTTTATGCATTTATTAGTCATTTAACAAAGTTATTGTACTTCTAACCTAAAAACACATTTTTTTTACGGGTTTATATATATATATATTGTAGTGAAACGAAAAGATGATAATGATGCTCCACTGTTGTGAGCGCCAATTTGTAACGTAACGAGTAGATGTTGTGTAAATTCTCTTAAATATCTGGTTACAAAAAATGTTAATATGTTTAGTGAAGTCTTTACTTTATATGCAGTAATTCTTTTTTGTGATAATTGGTAAATATTATTTATGTAATTATAGTGTGATAATTTTTATGGATTATATAATAATTGCTGGTTGGTAAATGAATGTAACCATAGCGTCGATCTTGAAGTGGAACTCCTCTTCTTGGTTAAATGTCGTCAGTATAAGTACCGTCAAGTATTGTCTGGACAAATTATTTAACATAAAAAAACACTTTCACGTACCTGGTAGTAGTACTTGAAGTTCTGACGTTCACTTACCCAGAATAAACTGTCAAGATTCTCTTATGACCAGCTTATACTTTATAAACAAGGTTATACAACTCCTTGTATGTAATGTGGGCGCCACATGGGTTTACTTTATGAAAGGTTCCCATGAAAAAACAAATTGTTAAATTTTAAAATTGTTATATGTTCACTTTATATCTTGTTTAAATGCTTAGGGCATTTAAAATAATTCAGATATAGTATTGTAATATTTCTGCTCAAAGTTATCTCAATGTACTCTATGATAAGTATTGCTTATCTAAATGAAATAATTGGAACCAAAGATTATACTGTATAACATTACGGGTTTATTCTACCCTTTAAAATCAACTCAAATAAAACTATACAATTATTACATTAATACAATCTGGATGGTAAGTTGCCCATCTACTATCTGGCCTAGCTCAATTTAGAACAATATAAAACTCTTATAATTATTAACAAATTTTAATTTATAAGTTACCTCACGGGTACGTTCTTGGAAATACAAATAGAATACTATTAATTGCCTTGACAGACATTACTGTGCTGATAATTCATATTTGGCCTCTTTTAAAAACAACTCGCAATTATTTTTGAGGTTAGCGGTCGTTTTATATGCTTATATCCTAACAAATATTATAATGCTTAACTCACACAAATATCCTTACATTGGATTATTTAATCCTCTAAATAAATTGATACGGTGTTTGTTATTAAAAGTTTGGTTGTCTTTGCGTCAGTACAATAGTGTTGATAATTATGATCAGTGAAAACAGATAAACAATAAAATTGGTCACTGTATTACCTTACTTCTTTTTAATCGTATAGATTAAAAATTAAACACTTCAGTGATCGGATTATAATGATCACTGGCTAATTACACTTTATTCGCACTTGGAACGAGAAATATACCCTCTTCTTAATAAAACTGGGCTAGTTACCTTACAGGTTAAAATGCTTTCGCTCGTTCCGAACACACGCACTAATTAAAAATATTCACTTTTACTTGTTGATGCACTTTCCGTGTGATGAATCGCTGTACTGTTGATTATTTTGATGAATTTTGAAGTATTTACTACTATTATATTGTATTAAGTCATTAAAATGTATTATACTGATGAGCGGCGACTGGATGGCTCGAGGTGGAGGTAGCGAATCTAACGAATTTCTCAGCGTCACTGGTTATATACCCCTCCTCTTCATCGCGTTTAGGGACAAAAGTCGCTGCGTAAACTCTTTTTTGATTGGCACATATAACCGTTACGATGACGTATTGTTTTTATTAACCGCCACCGGCGCTCTCGCTGTGCTCAACTGTCGTTGTTGTCCGTGTTCCTTTGACAATTTCTTAATTCTGATGGAAAATGATGCTAACACTCGCTATGCACTTATTATAATTCCGATCTCGAGGTTATTATCATCAAATTAAAGTTTAGTCTCTGCTCTTTAATTTGATATGGCTTAATGCCGGTTTTAACCTCGCTTTCTCTGACAATGCATACAAATAATGTTTTGAAACATGGTTTCTCATTGTCGTCTGCTAATAATGCACAATGCGACCATTTCCTATCTTTTTACATTTTGTTATTTACACTGTGTTCTCTTTAGAACGTTATTATTTGAATACCAATACATATATGATTACAATTAAAAGCTATTTATATCTGAACAATATTAATTCTTAACATAATTATGATAATACGTTATTATAAAAATTCCTTATTCTCTAAATACATTCTGTCTGGCCTACTCAATTTAAATGTATACAATAATAATTGAGTGGTGGTATTTCACATCTCATTTAATTATATTCATTGTTCAGTTAATTTAATGTTCACTAGGAGTCCTGTTTCCCTATTAACTTACTGACATAAATGCGTTTAGGCATGGTCTAGACACCTTCTTAGCACCATGTTTATTCCTTAATAATTATTACTAATTACATTTTGTTTAATCAGGAAGTTGCTCATACACATAAGACTTCCTTTTATAACTATCTTTATCCAATATTGTTACATCTAGGCTTATAAAGCTAGTTTTCATATATATTGTGGCCATAGCTAGTCTAGTCATAGGCTTTGATATTTATTTGTCATGGTTCTTCTAATCTCAGCCAAAATGCTGTTATTGTTATTACTTTAATTCAGTCATTAGTGAGTTAGTTTTATTTTTACATGACTCTACACATTAATGTCATGAACTGGCTCGTTTGACAGCTTATTGTGAACCTTGCATGTCCATTAGTTAAAGTCAGTCTTTGTGTTTGTTGTAGTGTCATGCAGTGTATTCATCACTGCTTCTTGGGATCCTTCCTCTTCTTTCTTCTTTGCTGGTCCTTCTCTTCTTTGCTACATTCATTACAAATGATTCACTTCTATAACTTTAGTATAATTATTTACCCTTCTGGTGTGTCTTGGTTATGTAACATTTTGTGGTGTTACAATATATATATGGGCTATTTAGTTTTTGTAAATTATTTTTATATTAAATTATTTTCCCACACAACAAAGATAATACAACAACTAACGGTATATACAAAATTGAATGCCAAGATTGCAATAAATGTTACATAGGACAAACAAAAAAATAGCTGAAAAAATGTTATTTTGAACACCTAAACGCATACAAAAACCCAGAAATATATAAATCCAATTTAGCCACACATGCAATAAACACAGGACATGAATTCCCAGACATAACCAATGTAACACTAATTAAACATATACCACACAAAGGCACCATAATGAACATTTGGGAAAATTTACAAATAAACAAACATAAAACACAAAACAAACTAATACCTGAACAAATACAAATCAATACAAAACATGACACAATATTCAAAGCACTCAACATCAAAAATACACAAAAAACTAACACATACACCACAATCACACACAATAAAACCAATTTGAAGTACCAGAAGGCAACAGGAAGCCACTATAATAATAGTCAACCAACAACACATATGTACTTCACCAGACACAAAAACCGGAAGGCTGAGGATGGGTACAAGATGGTACCCGAAACATGTTCCTAATAAGGAAAAAAAAGGTATATCTTGAAGTAAATTTATTTATAAATATTAAATGTATTATATACATCAAGAAACGGACTGTAGCAGAAAGTGATTGAATATATATTATAACGTCACCAAATCTCATTGATTTGGAGTTATATGTTAAAGCTTTACTATATAAATGTTTAAACAAATTTTAAATGTTGAAACTCAACTCTTATAATGTAGCGTGCGTCTTAACGCATTTTACACAGCCACACGGCAATGCCAGCCGCCGCTTATGTAACACACACACACTATAAACCAATAGGGCCATGCCCAAACTTTCAATTATTAATATTTCGGAAACCGGTAAATTTAGGAAAAATCTAGAATAGCCAAAATGTTTGCCAAAATATTAATAAAAGGGTGTGTGAATTTTATTTAATATAATTAAACATTAAGGGAGATAATTGATTTTATGTTAATAACTTCCTTAGTAATTGAGCTACATAGAAGAGCTTTTAATATGTAATAGTCATAACAATTAACAACAAATTGTATATTTTAGAATTAGCAAAACTTGGCTTGCAGCCAAGAAAATCGCAATATAAATTGTGACCGGACGTCCGCACCGGCAATGAAAATCCGGTGTGTTAAGAATATTAAAAATAATATAAATTCTCAGACTGTGGGAATCAGTTTTATTCTCACAGAATGGGGTGACCACAAATTTGAGTAGAAGGAGAGTGTGTCAGCCAATCAAATCATTTAAAGAAATTGGAGCTAACGTGGAGTTTTCGGCTGACAAAACACTCAACTGCCAGTACTCAAGAGGAACACACGTACATCTTCAATCGTCTTACTAACACACATTTGTGAAGATACATCTGTGAAGACTCGAGGTGTCAACACGCATTATTACGACCATCTTATTCAAACAGATCAACTGTAACGACTCGTAATAATAGCGACTATTCAAGATACTCTTTCTTATCATCAAATAAGCGTATCGCGCACTACATTAACTGTTGGCGTACGCACTCAAGAGATCAACTACACTACAAGAAACTACTTCAAGAGTACGACAGAAGAGGCCGTCTATATCCAGTGGTATGAGCAGAACTAACGAGCAGAGCGACAACCCGTGACGAGACACACACGCCAGAGTGGAACGTGAATCGAACGAGGAGCCTGACGCAGTTGTAGCAGCCCAAAACTACAGACGTAAAACCATCACCAGCTGCAGAAGGAGCAGAGTGTTGCTGATTCCCGAACTCATCACCAAAATCCAGGACGCTCAGTAGATCATCGTCTCTAGCAGATTGGACCAGGACAGCGAGGGATTCCAGGAGCATCTCTACATCCTCTTTAGAACCAGGGAAGTCAAAATCAAATTATTCACTTCTCAAAAGAACAATTTTTCCTTTTTTTAAAATCATTGTAAACAAATAATTCAGATGCCATCAAATCAAAGGCTCTAAATTAATAAGGTTTAATAGTGATAATCTGTATAGCATGTATGAGTAACTAATAAGCCCTAGATAAGCATTAGATATTAGATAAAAAGAAAAGCGCTATACAAATCTTATTAGAGAAATAATTAATTACTTATACTGCAGTATACAAGAGTCAAATCACTAGAAATAAAGCCACGTTGAACTAGATTCACGGCTAGTTTATTTCATAATATTTACAAGAATTTTAGAGCAATTAAAATCATTTTAAAGTCATTGCTAATTAAATTAAATTAAATTAAATTCATTAATTAAATTATTTAATTTTAACTTCTTTGAATTCAAGTAAAATACAATTAATATAATTTGAAATAACAAGCTCTTTTGCTGATTAATACTAACCATTCAGAAAACAGCATACTAATTTTATTTACTGTTTTAGTAGTAATAATTATTGTAACTGTAAGTTTTTATTCTTATGTGTGTTTAGTATAATAAACCCCGATTTTTTATTACCACACTGTATTTTTATTGCTGTACTACGGAGCCTACCAACCTCACAAAACTCTCCACAATAATTATAACAAGATTAGCGTTTCGTTGTTGTACACTTGAGTTAACCTACTTGCAAATTCAAATCCAAAATCCACACACACCCATAGTCGGAAGAATCCGCAAGAACGGACAGCAGGTAGGTGCTCATTAAACACAGAAAACAACAACCCTACACACATTTATATTGTTATAAATGTCGCCCTGAACGTGGGGCTCGAAATTCGACAAATTTAAATTTAAATTATATTAAATTTAAATTAAATTCATTTTACGTTAAAACAAATTTTGGTGTTTTAACTAGTAAAACAGCTGGCGTTCAACTCTAAAATCCCCAAAGAGAGTTTTGTGAATTGGTAGTGGTACAGCAGTGAAGTGTTTGAAACTATTGTGTAAAAATGGATACCGAAAAAATGCTTAAACAATTATTGCAAGAAATTAAACAAAACGCGGCTAAAGCGGAACAAGCAACCGCGGAATTAACAGCAAATATGAACGCGAAATTTGAACAAATTACAGCCAACACTGAAATAAATAATGCGGAATTAACGGCTAAAATAGATGCGCAAAAATCCAGTTTAACCGAAGCACTAGAACACAGTAACGCGGATATAAATGCCGAAATAAAACAAAGTAATAAAAACTTAGATGCTAAAGTCATGGAAATAAAACAAAGTAATAAAGAAACGACCGCGAAAATTGACGAAAGTGTGAAAAACTTAGATGCTAAAGTCACTGAAATCGGACAAAGTAATAAAGAATTGACCGCTAAAGTCACGGCAATCGGAGAAAAAGTGCATACGGTAGAAACGAAAATAAACGAACGGTTCAAGGTTTTTGAGACCACGATGCAGAAATCGTTTATTGAACAAGTTACGCGTATGGAGGGCCGATTCAAAGAACACATCGGTAGGTGTGAGAAACAAACAGCGGAAGTTGCAAAAAAAGTTGATACACTCGAAGTAAGAATTCAAGCAGACGCGACGGAAACACAACGGCGTGTCGATAGGCTTGACGCTTCGATAGTAGAGACGCGTTCCAATATAGATTCGAATAAAGAAAGTGTATTGCAAACACTTAATGACGAGCTATTAAAAGTATGACAGGAAGTACGTAGGAGATCCGCTCCTAATATCTTAGTAAAGGGACAAACCGATGAAAAGAATCGAGTATACTTCACGGGGGAAAATAATGAAAACCCGATCGAATTCTTGTTGACATGTGAGAGGGAAATGGCGAGAGTAGGCTCGCGGTTAGATGATCAAGATCGCATTCAGTGGATTGTAAACGCGATGCGTGATTCTGCGCGAAAATGGTATAATATTGTAGTGATAAAATTACCACATACGCGGAATTCACACAGAAGTTCGAAAGCCGGTATTGGAATTCACACACACAGAGACTTCTAAGAAATGAACTCAAATACGGACGTTACGAGAGGAAGCACGGTATAACGCCCGAGAATTATATCATACAGCAAGTAGAGCGCGCTAAGCATTTAACGCCAGCGTTTGCGGAGATCGACATTGTAACTAAATTAGCATATCATTTCAACCATAACATACGTGTAGCCGTGTTTACACAAGGGATACGCACGGTTGGCGAATTGCTTATTTTAGTGTCACAAAGCGAAACTGTTTTTGATTTAGGCGGGTGGCGATATAACCCGGACTTTCGCCGAAATAATGACGGTCAAAATACACGGGTACCATACCATACCCAACCTGATCAAAAACCATGCCTTAGCGCGACTCAACCCCAGACACCTCCAAAACCGCCATATAAACCCTTTGACTATAAAGGTAAGCCAAATGTCGGTAGACAGAAGATGCAAAGTAAAGGCAACGATGGGACCCCGATCAAAGCAATTCAAACAGTCGATGTATCGAAAAGCGATACGACCGCACAAGAGAGCGATACACAAAACGTGAGGGATCCTATCGAAAAACCAAAATGCCATCAACCTCCAAAAAACTTGGCAAGGGGCGCCTCCAGGGGGGACGCGCCATAAGCCTTGCAAAAATACGTAAAAATAAGAATATTAGAAATAGGAATAATATGTTGTGTAAAAAAATATGTACTTTAGATGTAATTCATGTGCCCGTTAATAAGGTGTTCCCACCGTATGGTACAGAACCATTGTTAGACTTAAACACAATACAATAATGCACTCCTAACGTAACGCATCCGGTAGTACAGGAACAGGGAGAGGGTGTTCCCACGCAAGGAGCTTGGGAAGCCGCTAATGTAATATCCGGGGATAGCGAAGGATTCGATGAATGGCTTGAAGAATATTGTCGAATCACCCATAAAGACCGTTACCAAATATTAGAGGCACTTTGAACATAATGTATAGGGTTAAAAATAATGTAAATATTAATAATCATTATTAAAATAAATTAAGTGTATTAGATATAATAATAATAATTATAAATAAGTTGTGAATAAACGACAATTCGTTTGTGGCGCGGTAACTAACCAACACACACGCCTATAATAAAGCGAGCAAGGCGAAGCGAACCACGGTGGCAGGAAACGGTTATACAATACAACATAGCACACAGCTGATTTGAAATGTAGGTCAATTAGAAGCCGGTCGCTCTGTGAACAAAGTGTAAACAAACAAAGCACATTCCTGCGCGCGCGTGCCGCATTTGTCTGTCGCTATAAGAGACATGCCTTTCTTAAACGTTGCAATTAAGTACTACCCATGCTACAAACATTTGTTACACAATAATTTCATGCACAATGTCAATATTGTAATAAAACTGTTTGTGGGGTTGTAAAAATTGGTTAGTAATGTTATTTAGTGTTAATTGTGTCAAAATGTAACTTCTCTTATCAGTTACGGGTAAACTGTATTTCGCTCTGCTGCATTCAAATGTTGCCGCCTCACCACCTGATTGGCGCATGGCTTTCTGCAGTGTTGACTCGGCTAGCGTTTTGCTTTAGCGCTTTCACTTCAATAATTCTTAATTGTTATTATAAATTAACTGAATCAAACATACAGAATTGCAGATTGAGAACATTTATTAACCTTTTAGAATATTTCAATTGCTTTATGATACATCAAATTCGTTTTCTGCACCGGCTATTACACTTGTTCGGTTGGTACTTGCTCAGTTCAGTGTTTGTATACAAGTCTACTTTGACGTTAATTTACAGTTATATATTATTTTTCTCAGGGGTGTGAAAGTCCTTTCGGCTACAGAAATATATACTTACGGCTAACACACACAAATTTATAACAATTCTTAATACTAATTATATAAACAAATTAATATCTCATTATATTCAATTAAGTAATTACCAATGAAAACTTGTAAAGAAATTTTGGGTTAGTTTTCGTTTGTCAAATTTATTTATCAAAAGGTTCGTCAATTATTTATTATATTTTACCTTTAATAATTGCTAATCGATGAAAGTTTAAATAGTGAATTTAACAAAGCATTTATTTTTTGACTCTGAATAGTGATCAGTGAAGTGAAATAGTTATTTATTAATTCAGACCAAAAAATTGTGAACTCGATAATGGGATAATGTTTATACTCATCGGTTTTCCTGCTGAAGATCCTGATGTCGTCTTCTTCTATGGATAACTCCTGGGCTGTCGTCTTCTTATACTCTCCAGAAGTTTATTTCCCTCGTCTCGATGTTTCTCCTCGCTGACTCAGGCCTCGTATTCCTTCGGTTGTCGTCCGTCTTCTTCTATTAAGATGTTCCAATGATCCTCATTTGGTGTCCGTTGTCGTCTCTCTTCTTCACTGCGTCGTTCCGTCTTCTTCAGATAATTATGGTTTGTTAATTAATTTTTTATGAAACGAAATTTTGTTCAGGATTCCCTGGACTATTGTTGTTATCTCCATCTGGTTTAAATTAGGTTCAAATTTACTTTAATAATAAAAAAATTTTAATACGAGAGCTCCTCGATCCACTCTCAGCGTTGGTCAATAATACATTACTGAAAATCTAACGGTTTTTTGGCAATAAAATTCTTGTTGCTATGGTTACCTAATAAATTATGCTAATTTTCATTGGTTATTAACTTAAGTCATTGTTATGATTTAAAGTCTTTTTTAGTTTAATTTTACCAAAATATCTTCAACTGAAGATTTCTATCTTATACTTATAGCTATTACATGAGTACCATTCTTCCTAATTTTTCATGATGAACATTTTGATATCCCTCATGCCCACTTTTGAATAGCTAATTACATTTTTACTATTTTCCATATTTATATTTTACATATATTTTATTCAAAATTAGTTGTTATTCATATTTTTGGTACTAGGAATACTCACTTAATCGGTTCAACCATTTGGCATATTCTGCCTTAACTTTGGATTATTATTTGTTCTCAAAATTACTAAATTTATATTCAACAGTTTGGCCTAGAGCCTAGATTTTATTCTACTCCCACCTAACATTTCTTAATAACATATCTGGTAATTCTAATACAATTTTATAAACACAACAAACAATAAACATCAGTATTCCTAACTCTAATTCTTATTATGAAAGATTCCTTGTCAGGTTCTAGCCTGAAATAACTTTTAACTACCTTTTCTTTTCTCTACTGTTATCTTGCTTATCCTATAATTTACTACATTCTATGGTTTTTGAACAATAATAAAACTCTTACAATACTACTGATAAACTGTTCATACATGATATGTCTTATCTACTAATCCCTTCACTTAAATACAGTGTCTGTCCTTCTTAATTTACTACTCATTCTAATAACTTAATTCTTACCTTATTATATAATTCTGACATTCTATTACCTAAATTTATAATATCACAATTAGTTTAATCTCTTACTAATATACAGTTTATCAAAAATTGTTTATCTGTTTATTATAGTTTGCTTATATAATATTTTATTCTACACCCCCACTGCACTTTTCCTTTCATTAGAAGGTTTCTTTAATTATTATCATTCTCACTTTGTTCCATTATATGCTATACCTAGCACTTCACAACTTATTTAATTTTACACACATTTTTAACTTACTCACTTGTTTATTCACACGATTTGTCTGATTATTTTATATCACTGTGTGATTATGGTCATGAATAACTAATTTACTTCCAAATCACTCTGATCACTTTTAGTTATTACTTAAATATTGCTTTTGTTTGGCTCAAAGCATTGTTTATTGTCTTTGGCTATTATCATTACTATTAGTTTGGGGTATGGTTAGTTTCTAACTCCCTACCTTATATTATATAAGTACATTCTTTTATCAACAAGATATATGTGATATTATTACCTTCCATTAATCTTATTATCCTAGTTACATCTCATATACTACAAATATCAGTTCATTATTTAATTTACAATATACTGTTCATTATTTGGGATTATTTGATTGCACTTGGGTCTCGGCTGCTTCTTCATTGTCTCTTGGTTCCTTTGGTTTTTATCCGATCTACTGTGTCAGGTCATTGTCAGTTTAATAGTCATTTGTCATTTATTGGGTTACTGGGTTATTGATCTTTAAGTTTATAAGTTTTTGCCTCTTATTCTTATCTTCAGCTTTTTATTTTATAATTAAATACAATTGAATCTTCACTACCTTATGTCATGTTACAATATGTGTTATTCAATTAGAATTAAGCCATATGTTAGTAGATAGGTAATACAATGTGTAGTTTGTGAAGCATAACCAATGTATATTTAAAAAGATAATTGAAATTGTAATTGAAAAAAAAATAATTGTATATCCTACACTCATTTTTTTTTAAAACGTGTGGGGGTGTATATAACGTCACCAAATCTCATTGATTTGGAGTTATATGTTAAAGCTTTACTATATAAATGTTTAAACAAATTTAACGTTGAAACTCAACTCTTATAATGTAGCGTGCGTCTTAACGCATTTTACACAGCCACACGGCAATGCCAGCCACCGCTTATGTAACACACACACACTATAAACCAATAGGGCCACGCCCAAACTTTCAATTATTAATATTTCGGAAACCGGTAAATTTAGGAAAATATCGGTATGGAGAACCATACATGACTTCCATATTCTAAGATTTATATTTAAAATCATTTTCGAAATGAAATATTACCATAGAAACTACTTCTTTCTACTTACTGCTTCAGCCTTAACCACAGTACTGTGGTCACTAACGTATACCACCTCACGTTATCGCACTCGATTTTCACTGATGATGGAAGTCGATGGCATTGCTGAAATGTCTGGTTTTGTAGAAAACATTGGACTACGGCCAAATATCCCGGGAAGGAATTTTAACAAAAACTACTTCTTTGTTGCCGATAACGTTGTACACATATATATCAGTGGCGAAGTTACATGGAGGCAATTGAGGCAATGCCTACCCTAAAAAATTCTGTACAATAAAAATTATAAATACGTACGAACTACATAACGTAAAGATTATACATTGTTACTGCGACTGTCAAATTTATTAAACCGGAACGTGCTTTATTGAGTGACCGCTAGATGGTGACAGGTGAGATTCGGCATAGTTCGTTTAAAGCGAATGAGGCAACCTGAACTTGCCTCAGCGTTTTTTGTATACATCATATGTAAGCAATGTAGTGGTGTGATAGGGAAGTGTAGGGAGGGGGGGATTGTCCCGCGCTGTACACATAGAGTGTTGAGGCATGCCTCACTTCTGTGGTCCAAACAGTTAAGTTAAAGCGCCTGTGTTGTTTCTAAGTGTTTATTTTATGCGGTTATTAAAAGTGTCACTGTTATTTGCCGCTGAACTAACAGATGATCAAGACTGTTATTTGAATTATTTGTAACATTAAACATATATATAGAAACTAATCAAGTTTAAAAATTTGAAGTTCAATCAGTTGTATTATTGTGTATGACTAATACAAGGATTGTTCAATAGACACACGTATAGAGCGGTAAAGCATTTTTTATTCAACGATTTTAAAAGAAGTCTCCAATAACATTAAGACATGAGTTCCAATAACATTAAGACATGAGTTCCACTGTTGCGCTAACCTGTAGATTCCCTGCTAGTAAAATTCTTACGGCTGTTTGTGGAACCATTCGGTTACAGCAAACTCTACCTCAGCGTCCGATTTGACCCACCATCCTTTTAGTGATTCCTTAAAAAAAATTTAAGATAAGATTTTTGCCTACCCATTCATTAACTACTAGCTTCGCCAGTAAGCAAATTGATGTCCATTTTTTCGGCTTGCACACGTTATGTTGGTGTGGGTTTCGGCACTTTCCATTTAAAAAGCGTGGAAACGTAAGAAAATAAACATGAGTGAGGCCAGAAATAACGTGAATTTTGTGTGTGCGTGTGTGTGTGTGTGTGTGTGTGTCTTACCTGCCTTTTTATTGCCGTATTAAATGAAAAATATTATATTACATTAAAATGAAAAAATTTTAATTTTATTGCCTGGCAACAAAATTATTTTATTTTTAACAATTACCATTGTTTCAAAAAGTTTAAATAAATTTTCAAGTACTTTACTCTTGTTAAAACGTAAAAGGTTGCAGGTAAACTACCCCTTCCCCTTAACCAATCTTCACCAAAATCGAAAGTCCTTGAGACCTCTACAATTCAGGGACGTATGCAAAAAATTATTTGATTCTGTTTGAATTTGCGGCTGTTATCGTTTGCCATAGAAAATACGCTTGATAAAAAAACGTTGCAGGTAAACTACCCCTTCCCCTTAACCGATCTTCACCAAAAACAATAGGTCTTGAGTACTCTACAAATCAGGGCTGTATGCAAAACATTATTTGATTCTGTTTGAATTTGCGGCTGTTATCGTTTGCCATAGAAAATACCCTTGTTAAAACATAAAACGTTACAGGTAAACTACCCCTTTCCCTTAACCGATCTTCACCAAAACAATAGGTCTTGAAAACTCTACAATTCAGGGCTGTATACGAAACATTATTTAATTCTGTTTGAATTTGCGGCTGTTATCGTTTGCCAAAAAAAAAAATTTCCCTTGATAAAAAAAAACCGTTGCAGGTAAACTACCCCTTTCCCTCAACCGATCTTCACCAAAAACAATAGGTCGTGAGTACTCTACAAATCAGGGCTGTATGCAAAAAATTATTTGATTCTGTTTGAATTTGCGGCAGTTATCGTTTGCCATAGAAAAAAAATCTACAGACACACAGACAAACAGACAGACAGACAGACAGACAGACACACACACACACATACACACACACACACACACACACACACACTTTTCGGAAAACGACTTTTTTTCATGTTTTGAGTGTAGTACAATCAGAATCTGCAATAATCTCGAACACGATTTTTTTTGCCATCACCATACTTCCATTCCTTAAGGAATATGGAAGTAAAATCTAGAATAGCCAAAATTTTTGCCGAAATATTAATAAAAGGGTGTGCGAATTTTATTTAATATAACTAAACATTAAGGGAGATAATTGATTTTATGTTAATAACTTCCTTAGTAACTGAGGTACATAGAAGAGCTTTTAATATGTAATAGTCATAACAATTAACAACAAATTGTATATTTTAGAATTAGCATAACTTCGCTTGCAGCCAAGAAAATCACAATATAAATTGCGACCGGACGTCCGCACCGGCAATGAAAATCCGGTGTTAAGAATATTAAAAATAATATAAATTCTCAGACTGTGGGAATCAGTTTTATTCTCACGGAATGGGGTGACCACAAATTTGAGTAGAAGGGAGAGTGTGTCAGCCAATCAAATCATTTAAAGAAATTGGAGCTAACGCGGAGTTTTCGGCTGACAAAACACTCAACTGCCAGTACTCAAGAGGAACACACGTACATCTTCAATAGTCTTACTAACACACATTTGTGAAGATACATCTGTGAAGACTCGAGGTGTCAACACGCATTATTACGACCGTCTTATTCAAACAGATCAACTGTAACGACTCGTAATAATAGTGACATTTCAAGATACTCTTTCTCATCATCAAATAAGCGTATCGGGCACTACATTGACTGTTGGCGTACGCACACAAGAGATCAACTACACTACAAGAAACTACTTCAAGAATACGACAGAAGAGGCCGTCTATATCCAGTGGTACGAGCAGAGCGACAACCCGTGACGAGACACACACGCCAGAGTGGAACGTGAATCGAACGAGGAGCCTGACACAGTTGTAGCAGCCCAAAACTACAGACGTAAAACCATCACCAGTTGCAGAAGGAGCAGAGTGTTGCTGATTCCCGAACTCATCACCAAAATCCAGGACGCTCAGTAGATCATCGTCTCTAGCAGATTGGACCAGGACAGCGAGGGATTCCAGGAGCATCTCTACATCCTCTTCAGAACCAGGGAAGTCAAAATCAAATTATTCACTTCTCAAAAGAACAATTTTTCCTTTTTTTTTTAAATCATTGTAAAACAAATAATTCAGATTCCATCAAATCAAATAAAAGAAAAACAATAATTAAATAATAAAAATGCAACCATAAAAGTCAAAGAAAATAAATTAAAAGGAAACTCATATTAAAAAATCAGGAGATTACCCAGGAGATTAGGAGCAGGTGATAAATATAATACCCCAAACACAAGAAGAAACAAGAAGAGTAACGTTAGTATCAGGTGATAAACAAGATATCACGAAATCAAGAAAGAAGAGTAAAGTTAGTATCAGATGATAAAGAAGATACTCCAAACCCAAGAAGGAAGAAGAAATTTAAAAGCAGATAATAAAGAAGATACTCCGAACCAACCATCGGACAAAATAACACTGAGTACCTTGGTTTACCCAAGAATGAACACAAGAAGGAAGATGAGAAGAAAGGAAGAAATAGGAGGGAAGAACCACAATAAAAACCTATTATTAACTACCATTAACCCCAAAACCAAATGATACCATTAAAGAAAGTATAACACCCCAAAACCTTATGAAATTGTAATTATTTATAAACAAAAGTATTGTGTAGTATGATAAGAAGTGCACCAACTAAAGTTATTAGATAATAAAAAATAAACAAATCTTCACAGTCCATTATGACTAAAGGTCTGGTCTGAGAATAATAAAACTCAAATATAATTCAGAATCAACAGTGAAAGTGTACTAGTGGAAGTGTTTTTAAATGTAATAAACTTCAAGTTGTAGGGTATCTATAACTTAAACAATGTGCTATAAAATAACTTTTATATTTTATAACTAACAAGTAATGAAATATTAAAATGGAAAATATTTCCAATATTTCATTAAATAAGGTCACTTTGTTCTCTCAAGACATTCATAGGAATGCCAATAATAAAGAAAGTATGTGAGGGAAATGTTTACTGTACAAGGGGATGTTAGATAATAATAGTATAATCAGAAAGGACTGAAAATAGATTAAGTTTTAACAGAGTTAAGAAGTTTAAATGGCTGATATTGCTCAAAGCCATGAACTCCATATTTTAAAAGAGTTCCAATAGAATAAGGTACCTATATGTTTAGAGTAAGATGTTTTAGTCATATAACAGCATACATACAAATTAAAATGTTTAAGTATGGATGCTGTATTAATTTATAAAACGTGTTAAATGTATGTTCAAAACAGTTTAAGCAAACATGTCTAACTTTGAAGACTGCTGATTAATGTTAATTATTATTTTTGTAACAGTAGCATGAATTAGATGATACACATATCAATAATTATGTAAACAATTTTAGTTTATGTTATGTTAACTTTTAAGAGTCAGAGGAGGAGTAGAATTAAATTTATTTGAAAAAACCATAAATGTAAAATACTAAACTCTAGGCCAAATAATGAATTCACAAAAATTAATATAAACCAGTTAATTCACCACTGAACCATGTAAACTAACAAGATTTAGGTAAGGTAGGTCAATTAACAACTACTGTAAATGATCCTATGATTTAAAAGAGTAATATAGAAAAATATATTAAATTATTGGAAATTTTCGAAATATAATAATTAAATATTTCAGGGGAGAAATAGTAAATTAATAAATTATCACTAAAAAACAGTTCAAATGTTAAATTTATAAGGAATTAAGGAAAGCAAAGGATTTGTGACCATTTGAAATTTATTATAATTATATTAATAACACTTAAAATGGCAGTAATAGTGTACAAGAACGGAAACAGGTTTTTTGGGCCTAGATTTCCAGAAAGACAGAAATATGGTAATTTTAACAAAAATCTCAACAAATATGGACTATGACGTATCAAATTAAACAGATTGAGATAAATAAACCAATTATATGGTTAATAGTTCATGAAAGCAAACAATAAACTAAAAATATTCCATATATAATGTACCTTGAAATTATGTACATGGGAAGTGAAAATTATTTTAACAATACTTTTCCAATATTAACTTGGCAAGATATTTCCTAAGATGAAGGAAGTAAGTTAGTTCTTTGTTAACATTCAAACGGAATGGTCGATGCTGAATCGCGTTCTAAAACCGTATAACGGAGTGTAATGGGCAAAGCCTAAAATCAGTGGAAAAACGGGAGTTACATAAATTAACACTTTTCGATTTAAAAACTATGAAATACTCTACGACAACAGTGAAAACGAACAATACACCACATAATACAAGTGATTTAAACCATTAAAACTACCTACTATTAATATTTCACTATACAACAGATTAACGATTCTTAGCCACGAACAGACATAAAGTGAACACCTCTAACAGAAAACAACACCAGTGAACACTGAACACTCATCCAGGATACCTCAAACAACATAATAGACAGTATACACGATTACGGAGATCCATAAAACAATTTTAAAGGTGAATTTATTGTGAGAATTTCCATCGACCAGTTATGTGTTAACCTCATCAATTCAGCTAGCCGCCATGATGGTCCCGTGATGCACTGCAACCTTACAGACTGATCTCAGCCTGCAGCTTTGGTTTGAAAAATCAAATATACTAAACATTATATATTATTTACCATTTGTTAATTATTAATTATTAAGATTATTTTTTGTATATGTTATACTTTCTAGGCCTGCCCTTCTATGACTATATAAAATAATCGTTGAAAGAACCTTTTTTAATACTTATATAAAAATTAACATCACAAATCGATATATCCCTGTGACAGAGTCGAACAATAAATTGCTCTACGTCGATTTAACATCGATTTTTATAAATTATTGTTAATAAATCAATTTATTTTAACTATTTGGATTGTAAAATTATTTCACATTTTAATTTAAGGGTTTAATTAACTACAAGACTTACTGGAAGACGAGAAATATTAACTAAAAGTGAGATACTGGAGCAGCGCTGAAAATCATTAATCGATTGCTGCAAGGAGATAATCTGATTAACTCCAGATTTTGTTAAGATCTACCAGAAGTGTAAATTAAACCAAAATAACCTCACAGAATTTTGAATTTTTAAACAAAACACAAAACCAGGATTAATTCTAAATTTTAACCAAACAACCAAACATAACATTTTTTTTTACAACATTTTTTTAATAAAATTTTTTTTTCTTTTCTTTGAAACTACACAAAGAAATTATAATTATTTGTAACAGGTTTTATTACAACTTATACTGCAGTATACAAGAGTCAAATCACTAGAAATAAAGCCACGTTGAACTAGATTCACGGCTAGTTTATTTCATAATATTTACAAGAATTTTAGAGCAATTAAAATCATTTTAAAGTCATTGCTAATTAAATTAAATTAAATTCATTAATTAAATTATTTAAAATTAACTTCTTTGAATTCAAGTAAAATACAATTAATATAATTCGAAATAACAAGCTCTTTTGCTGATTAATACTAACCATTCAGAAAACAGCATACTAATTTTTATTTACTGTTTTAGTAGTAAGAGTTATTGTAACTGTAAGTTTTTATTCTTATGTGTGTTTAGTATAATAAACCCCGATTTTTTATTACCCCACACTGTATTTTTATTGCTGTACTACGGAGCCTACCAACCTCACAAAATTCTCCAAAATAATTATAACAAGATTAGTGTTTTGTTGTTGTACACTTGAGTTAACCTACTTGCGAATTCAAATCCAAAATCCACACGCCCATAGTCGGAAGAATCCGCAAGAACGGACAGCAGGTAGGTGCTCATTAAACACAGAAAACAACAACGCTACACACATTTATATTGTTATAATATATATATATATATATATATATATATTGTAACGTAACAGAGTGGAGGTCCCCAACGTTACATAAAAAACTATGTAAATATGGTTTAAAACAATGCCCGAAGCCGGTTATAATTCAATACAAGAGGGTCCATCTCACCTGAAGAATGCATTAGAGGTACATAGTAAGGTTACTAAGTAATTAAAACATGAAAGATGTACCTAAATCTAAAATAAGTAATGAATAATACAAGATGTAAAACATAAACATTGTGTCTAATGGGAGGAGTTTAATGTGTAGGAATTAGTTATAAAATACTATTCAAATTAATATTTAATGTGTTATAAAATGTGCTTGGTGTTGTACTGTAGCATGATATAGTGTTTACAGGATATTTATTTTATGTTTTGTGGATAATAAGAGTGGAGCTGTTGTTTTATAAAAGTACTTAGTCAGTGGTACTCCTTTCATTTATGTTAAAATTGTCTTTAGATAATTAAGTATAAGTACATGTGTTAGGTATTATATTATGTTAAATGTATTTACTGTAATTGATTAATGAAGATGTTTGAAATAATGTTTGTAAACTTGGCCAAGAAGGCAATAAGTGTTAAAAAGTTGGCAAGTAGTTCTTATAGTTATGTTAAAAAATAATGAAGGGTTCATTGATGAACTAAATAATGAAATGAATTAAAACCAGGAAATTAAAATTGATGTAAGTGGCCATAAGCCAGTGACTATTTGTACAGTAGGTCAGGTAAAGAAAAATTAAGTTAAAAAAAACAAAACAATATTATAACAGGTGTAAGAAAACCAATAGGCCTAAATTTAATATTTGTAAAAGGAAATTAATACCTTTTTAATAAGTCCAGTCAGATGAAACTATAGTAAAATATATACGGTTTAATAAGGTAGATTGAGTGAGAGTTTTATGTAATTTGGTATAATTCCAAGCATGGAGTATTTTATTAAAAAAGAGTAGTAATATTTTCTAATTCTGGCTCTAGGATATCAAATATTATCCAATGACAGAAAGTAATGGTTGTTAGGGTAACTAAAATGTAAAGAAGCTTGTTGATTTTCATTATTCGATTGTTATATGCTCATGGGTTAACTTGAACTAAGACGAATCCAGAAAAGAATTTATATAAAACCTATATTATTCGATTGTTATATGCTATTGAGTTCAGATCAGTAGACAGATTTAAAAGAAAAGAAATAAATTAAAATAAAATGAATTAAAATTAATAAATTAAAGTATCAAAACCAATTCCTTCAAACCAAACTGATGAATAATTCATGAATTAGATTTCGAGAAATATACTCATACACCTCCAAAAGGTAGCGGAATTATTATTTCACTCTTCAAAGTAATTCCATTGGAATTAGTGATGAACCCGGTTTCCCATTTAACCAGGATACTTATTGACTGAATAAGAAGTCTGAATTAATGGAATTATAGACAAAATATACACAAGAACCTTTGTCACTAGAGACATAAACCTCACTTTCAAAAAGGAAATTATAATACGACACCAATTCCACCAGGACCGACAACCACAAGGATCGTGAAGAAGAACGAAGAATAGAAGAGTTCCTGTTGTACTCCGGGACATCACCTTTCCATTTTATTAATAATCTGGACACATTTTCTGGACCAAAGTAACCTCAACTGTAAGTCTTCAAGCGTTTGTAAACAGACACAGCTATCTTGAGAATCGCCTCGTACGGTAACACCAGCTCATATTTAATTTTATACACTAAGAATTAATCACAATTTGTAATACTTAGTAACCTTAATTTTGCATTACCTGGCCTTACTAATCGTTAAAAGAATCACACGTACCCTGGGATAAGAGATAAATAAAATTATATTTAAATTGTATTAAACAGGACTAGTCCATTGACACATCGATTCAACACTGTACAATCGATATAACGGTCATATAACCGTAAAGAGCACTGTTGGAATTTTAAAAAAGTAATACAAATAAAGAATCCTTCTTGTATGTAATGATGTTTTATATTATTGTACAATAGGTATTGTATTTTGATGGGGGAGTAATTTACAGGTAAAGAAGGTGATTAACTATCAGGTGAAACAAGCTAACCTATAAGTGTGGGCCAATTACGAATAACAGCGCTTGCAGTAGACAGCTGATAGAACGTGGGATTGCCGAACTAGCGTGTTTCCTTCGCAACTTTTGAATTGATTTAAATAATACGGACTGAATAGGGTTGGAGAGAATTATCAAATTATTAACTAAAATACATGTAATATAGAATTATCATCGAGTAAACATTTAGTAATTGATTAACACAGTGCTATGGTCTACATATAAGTTGCAATAACGATATAGTAAATAAAGTTTTTCTATTAATATTGAGTTGCAGGAGGTCACCTATAAGACTACATAATAAACATTTTCCTTAATAACAGATTGGTTAATTCCACGGGGCTGAATTAACGATAAACCCGTAGCTGTATTATACTCAAATAAAGTAATAATTTGTCTTTATCTTACAAATTGACAAGCCCAACAGTGAGGCTTTTAAACATCCTCAATCATAATTTATAACGTAATCTTTTAGATTACGAATTGGCGCATACCAACGTGGAGCTGAATTAAACCCCGAAACAATAAAATACACTATTTTGCATGTTTTATTACAAATATAAATATAATAATAAGAGGTAAGTCGGTTTTAGATTACAAATTGGCGCTCAACGAGTGGGATTTAGTTAAGTAAAAAATCGACTTAATTATTACTTAACTGGAGCAGGCAACTATTAGAGGCACAGGAATGCATACTAGAGGTGTTTCTAAAAGGATGGAGAAGGAGCAAGAAACAGAAGAAGATAGACGGGAAGAAGAAACAGAGGTAGTTACAGACACCGAAATGGAACAACAGGCGAGCAATAAAGAGGATGCCCAAGGGGACCAACCAGATAAAACGGTAGCCAGAGAAGAACCAAATTGGCAAGATATGATGACATTTATGGCCGAACAATTTAGGAAACAGGAGGAAAACTGAAAGCAACAATTTAGGAAACAGGAGGAAAACTCAAAGCAAACCAAGGAGGAAACTAATGAGAGTTTAAGACTAATTAAAGAGGATAATAAACAAAATTCAGAAAAGCTAGAAAATAAAATAGACAGTATAAACCAAAATTCAGAAAGGCTGGAAAATAAAATAGACAGTATTAATGAAAACTCAAAGAAACAAAACGAAATTTTGAGTGAGAACTTAAACTAATGAATGAGAAGTTTGACAAAAATAAAGAGGAAAATGATGAGAATAACCGGCTGATAAATGAAAGCTTAAACCAAATTAATGAAAGGTTTGACAGGAACGATGAGAGCTTAAAGCAGATTCTGGAAAATACCAAACAAACAGACGAGAAAATTGAAAACCCTAATAAGGAGTTGCGGCAAATCATAAATGAACAAAACCAAGCGTTGAGGGAAGTCATCAATGAAAGTATTACAATTGTCGATGAAACACTGAGCAAAAGAGTTGATAATTATGAAAAGGAAGTAAGACAGCAAATAACTGAAACTAAGGTGGGTCTAGAAAGGACGGATGAAACAATCATACAACTCAGAGTGGAAGTAGAGGCCAAAATAATCCAAATAGAAAACAATAACAAACTTAGAATAACGGAGGTATAAGCTAAAACCCAAGAAAAATTAAACGAAGTACGAATTAACATAACTGGAAGAATAGAACGGGTTCACAATGAAATGAAGACAATGAAAATCAGACAAACGCGTAAAAGGAAATTAATAAATACACGGGAAGGATCGGAGATGGTTAAAAGGGGATTAGCTCAGCTACATAATATACCAATTACGGAACCAGAAGAAGTAAGGCAAGTTAGAAACTTTAAACGAACCACACTTGAATTCCCAGATAGATTAGAAGGACCGTGTAATACACTTTTAAATAGGCCTTAATAAAAGTTCACGTTACTATTATACATACTACACTCGGCCTACGAGCATGTGAAAAGTAAGAGTTTATCAAGCTAATTTACCCAATGACAATATTAATATTTATAACATACTAATTATCAGCAACAGAATGTAACAATTACTTTAGTGTACCGACTCTTAAAAATTATCCCAGGGCGCCAGTAATAAATAAACACAATTTGACTGTTATTAATTAAGTTTTTAATAACTAATTTGTATTTACATATTACAAAATTTGTAGATCATTACCTTTAATAAGTTTGCTATAAAATTTGTTTGTGCTTATTTCTTGGCTATGAATTCTTTGACTAATTGAGTCACCAAGTATGAGTTACATACATTTAAATTTAATAGACAATAGTACAATAAGTGTTCATTTTATTATTTACTTGCATGTTGAATCCACTCTGCGCCGCGATGTAATCAATTCTACACGTTCCAGGCGGGTAGCCGACGTTAATCGTTGAGCCCTTATCCTTGTTAGTTTTGCACTAATTGATACACTTGTTTCACAGGTATTAAACACCATTCACTTTGACAACTTAGTGATAACTACACATGTGCCGTATGCTAATACACTTGTTGAATACACAGTATATTCTTTTACAAAGCTAAGTGCGTCTAACACCAGATTAATAACTGCTTATTGATCGACTGTCCCGCACCATGACGTTTCACCATTTAAATCGCAATGTATTTCGATTTAACGATTGATGCTGTGTTAAGTAAAACTTGGATATGTTACCCGATTTTAACTTATCTTCTCTAATTTCTCTGCACGTTATTCTTGTAAACGATTATTAAATGTTTATAATATGTAGCTTTCACAATACTTAATATCGCGTTACCGTGGCTGACTTACGTGGCGATTGAAATATACTTAATCAAATTACTGAGAAATTATTATTGCAACTAATACGAGTCTAATATCTGTAATCTCTCCGTTGACTACCCTAACTTCTTACACTCCGTATTTTTATATTTCGCTAAAACTACCCTCACTCACTATCGACAAACTACACGCCTATTGGTCTGACTTACCGCTAAATTCAAAACTACCCAATCTGTTTAACGGAACAGCCCGCGCAAAAAATGACGCTATCCGCTATTCGTCCACAAAATGCGCGTGAACACGTGGTATGAAACTTCGCGTCACCTTCCATTTCACATATACGCTCTCTTTTGTTAGGTGCACTTAACTTTTACAACTTTAGTAAATGTTTCTTACATCCTAGCAAACAATACAGTTTTATGACGGTCCGACCCGTCCGTGACAAAATATAAATTCTTAGCCGACTTACTGGCGTCAACGCAAGGTCGTCTTTTGAATAGCTATCGCTCTTTACTACATATTTTAATGTTTTCTTACTTCTAAAGAAAACCACCGCTTTCTATAAATTTATCTTTCTCCCTGGGTACCATATGACTTTGTCCACGTAAAATTGTTAAGAATACAATTTTCCGTGATATCGTCCCCCGATAGAATCATATCAAAATTTTAATAGAATTTGGGATTGATTCTATTGATGCGTCCCTAATCCCCTGCTAAAATTTTATATTACTAACAATAATTTGTTTAACCCTTGCTATAATCTAGATTTGTTTGTACATCACATTATATTAATTACTCTTAATTTATTTAACATAACATGGTAATATTAGTTAGTTTACGATCTGTTGTTATACCCTAAGTGTCAACGGCATTTCAAGGTTTGTTTACATACATACTCTCCGTCCCACCCTTGACAAACTGGTCAAACAACTACTTTTAAAATATTTTGCTTTACTCTCCCTTTCATCTCAACACATGTTACAATGACATTTTGCCCTAACATCTGTTTACGTTCTACTTCCCTTAACTTACTCTTACAATGTAGTACATTCATAATAACTACGCTAATATCTTTTGGAATCCTTATACAATTTAATAATTAACAATGATTATCTTATTTATTACAACAGTATTCGAATCTTACAATTATTACATATGTAGACGTTGTGTGCTATTACAATCTGTTTAGTATCTATGTAGTATCAGTGTTCATGTGTGTAGTAATGGGTCCTTGCTTTTCTGGCATATTTGACAAGTTTTCGTAATTAATTTGGTAATCTTATTAACTGAGTTCCCCGTGAAATTTTCTTTGAACAGTTGATATGTACGACGATTTCCCACATGACTGTATGCCTGATGTAGTTCAGCAATCATATTGTGGCAAAGTTCATTGGTCAACATAAGTTTCCATATCCCTTTTTCGCTTCGGTATAATTTGTCATTGTGCCAACTGTATTTTTGGGCAAGTTTATGTTGTTTATTGGCTCGTATTACGTCGATAATTTGCTTCAATTTCATGTCGGCTAGTTGATAACTTCTTATATTCTTGAGCTGCTCCTTAGCCTCCTTACTGATGCGGATGTTGATAAGATTGATCTCTAACTCCTCGGTTCGATCGATTGGTTGTTCCTCGTCCATGTCTTCAGGATGCCTGCTCAGGATGTCCGCCACGATGTTATCTCGCCCTTTGCAGTGAATGATGTTGAAATCATACTCCTGTATAGCGAGAATCCATCACGTTATGCGGGAATTATTTAGGTGGCACTTTTTTATGAATATTAACGCCTTATTGTCAGTAATGATTGTAAAAGGCTTACCCAGTACGTAGGTCCTAAATTTTTGCAAACAGTATACAACACTCAGTAGCTCTAATTCTGTGGTGAAGTAATTACGCTCAGCTCCCCGTACCACGCGGCTTGTGTATGCGACTACTCCAATGTCGTTATTCTCGTCTAGCTGGTAAAGCTGGCCTCCCAGCGCATAACTACTCGCATCCGTCTGTAGGTAGAAACGCTTGTTGGGGTCAGGATGCTTAAGAACCACTGATTCGATGAATAATTCCTTGACTCTCTCAAAATGCTGATCCATTTCCTTTGTCCATTTAAACGTGGTATTCTTTTTTAATAAGTTTAACAACGGTTGCGTCGCTTCGGCGTATTTATTGGTGAATCGATTGTAAAAATTGGTTAAGCCTAGAAATCCTTTAAGTTGTTTTTGATTCTTTGGCTTCCGAAATTCCTGAATGGCTCTAATCTTATCTGGTGCGGCGGTAATACCCTCTGTTGTTAAGCGATATCCCAGGTAATCAATCTCTTTACGAAACAGCTGCGATTTTTTAAAGTTGACAGTTAAATTAGCTTGTTTGATGTCACGTAATAATAATTTTAAGTGCCGTAGGTGCTCTTCCACGCTATCCGAGATACATAAGCAGTCATCTACATATAAGATCGTAAATGCCTTCACTTCTTCCGACAATACTCGGTCCAAACCACGTGTTAAACTTGCTAGGCTAGTCTTCAATCCGAACGGCGTCACTGTGTACCGATAGCACTTGCCTTCGTACAAAAACCCAGTAAAATCTCTACATTCCTGATGCAATGGGATTTGCCAAAACGAGCTACGGAGGTCAATTGTGGACATGACTTTAATGTTACCACATTTTGCCAGTATCTCGTTAATTGGAATGGCTCCCTCATGGTCTGGAACTGTTACTGAATTCAGCTTACGGGCGTCCAAACATAATCTAACCGTCTGGTCTTTCTTTACGACAGTAACCATAGGGTTGACGTATGGACTCTGGGCCCTTTCAATAACACCATGCGCCTCCATTTTCTGGATTTCTGCCTTCACTGCTTCCTTGTATCTCATCGGAATCGGCCAACCTTTCTGACAGTAGGGTGTCCGATCGGTGACTTCGAATTTATGTTGATACGAGTTAATCCTACCTGGCGTATCCCGGAATACCATTTTATTATCCATCAAAATATGCTTTAGCTCGTTCCGTTCAGCTTCGGTTATGTCTGTGATAGTTTGTACCTTCTGTCCAATCAATTCTTCGATCTCTTCATCGGCAGATGCGAGTTCTACTCGTAGTATCTCCGCTGTAGTTCCTTCCTGGTTTTGGTCTCCCTGAATGATTAATCGTTTGTTGTTCAGGTCGATCACACACCCATTTTCTTCCAATAACCCTATGCCTAAGATACAATCTTTTATTAATTCTGGGACAACTACGAAGACACTATCGACTCTTAAACTTTCGATTTGGACAGTTAATAGGATTTGTTGTGTAACCCTTTTTGACTTATTGCCGGTTGCACCCTTAATTACGGTATTCGACAATTTTAACATTTCTAGATCACCCAATTCCTTTTTATTGTCTTTAAACCACTGTTCTGAGACAGCGTTTAATTGGCTCCCGGTGTCCAATAAGGCGCATGTAGACACACCGTTCAACGAGACACTTACTTCCGGACATTTATTAACTTTACATATTATGTTGACATCATCATCATCCATTAAATCATCTCTTAAATCTAGAAAAGTAGTGTTAATATATTTACTAATATTACTTAAGTCTACTTCATATTTACAGAACTTAGCTAGTTTTTTGGCATAACGGTATTAACTTTGTTACCGTTCGCACCGCTGGTCGATGGAATAGGTTCGTTCTCATTTTTAAACTTGTTTGTTCGTTTGGGGTAGTGTGAAGTGACTGGCCTACTTTCACTTTCATTTGCGCGCCCGTGCTCAGCTGGTCGCTCTCTCTCTTCTTCACCCCTCGTCCATGATTTACGATCTCGCCGTCCGTCATAGTACCCTCGGCTCGCCTCTCTGGTGTCACTTCTCAGACTCATAAATTCTAACAAGACCTGCTCGAATTCATTGATTGTCACTACACCACGCGTAATTATCGCAACTCTTATTTCATGCGGATAATGTTTAGTAATTTTTCTAATTAAATACTTATCAGGTATTGGCGGAATTAATTGACGATTTTCTAACAGTTTACGCTCTAAATACTGGATCATGTTCATTCCATTCTCGGCGTGATACCTTCCGAATTCCAGTTCATTGCGTACTCTCTCTTGAATGACGTCATTCCAATATTTACTTATAAATGCGTCAGTAAAGTCCACAAAATTGTTAATGTTATCTTTTACTAACCTCCACCACACTGCTGCCTCTCCTTCAAGATGTCTTGCTATCCACTTGATGTTTCCAGCATCTTGATAATGTTCTCTGAATATTTCATTCAATTCTTTAATAAATTCCATCGGGAAATCACCCATGCCATTATATTTTATGTCCTTCACCTGTTCGTTTGTCATGCTCCGATTACATGGTGTATTGCTTATTGACGCTAGTTTAGTTCGTACTTCCTGTTGTATTTGTTGTAATTTAAGGTGTGTCTCGTCAGACTTGCTGTTGATTTTAGTTTCCAACTCTTTCAGTTTTTCGACCTTTAATTCATTTATAGCTGCCGTGTTATCTGCACATCTTTGATTGTTTACACTTACTGTTTCAATAATTATTTCAAAATTATTATTGTATTTTTCGTCAAGTTCTTTAATTTGTTGTTTTGTATTGGCACTAATTTCGATACTAATCTTATCACAATTTTCTTCGATCTTATTATCAATATCTACTCTAAACTCCTGGAGAATTTTTTGGTTATTTGCTCTCTCTTGATTGAGTTGCGTGAATACTTCGTTTCTTAGTTCCATATTTTGTTTGTGCATCTGCTCTGATAATTGTTGCATTTGTTGTTTGTGTTGTGTCGCTTGTTGTGTTAGCTGTTGTGTTGTTTTTTCCGCCAGTTCTTTTATTTGTTCTTTTGTTTCTTTCGATTGTTGTTCAAGTCGTTGTGTTTGTTGTAATAGTTGTTCTTTTGTTTCTTTCGATTGTTGTTCAATTCGTTGTGTTTGTTGTACTAGTTGTTGGAGTATTGTACATATATCGGTGTCTTTGTTTTTCTCTGGTAATGTCTGATATACTGGTCTCTCTCTAACCTCTACTAGTGTTTCTTGTGTAATATGTTGTGTTTCTGCATTTTCTTCGTTCAGTCCCCGCGTCCTTGACTCTTCATTCCCCATTGAAATGTGTGCGATCGTCTGCGAATCTCCTATCTGATTGTTTATATCGAAGTCCATTTCGTTACCGTGGGATGTTGTTTCTGTATTCATGTTATTGTTTTCTCCGTGCGTGTTGTTCTGTGTGTTAATGTTTTTCCTACTCTTACTCCGCGTAATCATACAACTATATCTTATATTATCGTTATTCTTAATTCTATTTTATTTTATTTTACTATTCTATTAGTGACTCAATAGTCCCACGTTCCGGGCGACAGTATGTAATACACTTTTAAATAGGCCTTAATAAAAGTTCACGTTACTATTATACATACTACACTCGGCCTACGAGCATGTGAAAAGTAAGAGTTTATCAAGCTAATTTACCCAATGACAATATTAATATTTATAACATACTAATTATCAGCAACAGAATGTAACAATTACTTTAGTGTACCGACTCTTAAAAATTATCCCAGGGCGCCAGTAATAAATAAACACAATTTGACTGTTATTAATTAAGTTTTTAATAACTAATTTGTATTTACATATTACAAAATTTGTAGATCATTACCTTTAATAAGTTTGCTATAAAATTTGTTTGTGCTTATTTCTTGGCTATGAATTCTTTGACTAATTGAGTCACCAAGTATGAGTTACATACATTTAAATTTAATAGACAATAGTACAATAAGTGTTCATTTTATTATTTACTTGCATGTTGAATCCACTCTGCGCCGCGATGTAATCAATTCTACACGTTCCAGGCGGGTAGCCGACGTTAATCGTTGAGCCCTTATCCTTGTTAGTTTTGCACTAATTGATACACTTGTTTCACAGGTATTAAACACCATTCACTTTGACAACTTAGTGATAACTACACATGTGCCGTATGCTAATACACTTGTTGAATACACAGTATATTCTTTTACAAAGCTAAGTGCGTCTAACACCAGATTAATAACTGCTTATTGATCGACTGTCCCGCACCATGACGTTTCACCCATTTAAATCGCAATGTATTTCGATTTAACGATTGATGCTGTGTTAAGTAAAACTTGGATATGTTACCCGATTTTAACTTATCTTCTCTAATTTCTCTGCACGTTATTCTTGTAAACGATTATTAAATGTTTATAATATGTAGCTTTCACAATACTTAATATCGCGTTACCGTGACTGACTTACGTGGCGATTGAAATATACTTAATCAAATTACTGAGAAATTATTATTGCAACTAATACGAGTCTAATATCTGTAATCTCTCCGTTGACTACCCTAACTTCTTACACTCCGTATTTTTATATTTCGCTAAAACTACCCTCACTCACTATCGACAAACTACACGCCTATTGGTCTGACTTACCGCTAAATTCAAAACTACCCAATCTGTTTAACGGAACAGCCCGCGCAAAAAATGACGCTATCCGCTATTCGTCCACAAAATGCGCGTGAACACGTGGTATGAAACTTCGCGTCACCTTCCATTTCACATATACGCTCTCTTTTGTTAGGTGCACTTAACTTTTACAACTTTAGTAAATGTTTCTTACATCCTAGCAAACAATACAGTTTTATGACGGTCCGACCCGTCCGTGACAAAATATAAATTCTTAGCCGACTTACTGGCGTCAACGCAAGGTCGTCTTTTGAATAGCTATCGCTCTTTACTACATATTTTAATGTTTTCTTACTTCTAAAGAAAACCACCGCTTTCTATAATTTATCTTTCTCCCTGGGTACCATATGACTTTGTCCACGTAAAATTGTTAAGAATACAATTTTCCGTGATAACCGAAAAGGCCAAAACTAACCGAGGGGCATGGAGGACTTCTGGAGATTAAGTATGAACCATTCAAAAGATTAAGAAACGGTGCAGAAGAATCAGCTCGAAAAACGATGGTAGACTTCAGCATGAATGAAAGTTTTATAACAACAAAATGGCGGAACTACATGGTAGTGAGATATGTCACAAGGACAGAAATAACTCTATATACTAGAGAGATCCGAACAACCAGTATAGAGGAAATAATGGACCATGGTTAACCTAAATAATAACAAACCAGAAAAAAGGGGACTGAATTTTTGAAAACCGACCAAGCAGCCCACTGGAAAGAAAACCCCAAAATTCAAAAAACACGTAAGAACAACTTACTAAATATTTATTCAGGAACAATATGATTTAATAAAAAGTATGTAAGTACCACTTACTTAAGATATTTCGAAACCATCTGATTTTACAAAAAAATTAGAACAGATTATTAAATAATATCTATAAAGAATTGATTTAAAATGAAATAATAGGAAAAATAATATTTTATGGTAACAAACAGAAGAATAAATAAATAAATAAAAACAATTGATGGTAATGTGCTCAGCTAAGAAAGTCAAATAAGAAGAATAACGATTAATTTAATGTCTACAGTGAAACTGAAGGAGGATAATAATTAATACAACAATAATTTAGAATCTCTCGGAATTGAAAATGATATAAGAAGAAATGATACGGAGAAAATATGTCACAAGAAGGAAAGTCAAAAGGATTTTAAAATAATGCCTATCAATAATGTTATATGCTATTAGTTAATGATAAAGAAGAAGAAGAAGAAGAAGAAGAAGAAGAAGAAGAAGAAGAAGAAGAAGAAGAAGAAGAAGAAGAAGGAGGAAGAAGAGAGAGA